>JAIFHC010000775.1:0-50000 GCA_021229015.1 Solen grandis | reverse complement strand
ATTTTAAAAGGGGCGTAACTCCTGACCTAAGGGTCAATATCAGCCATAATCGAACTTGGCCGAGATTTTATGGTTATAAACATTGTTATCAAGTTTGAAGATAATTGCTCATGAAATGAAGATGCTAGAGTGCAAACAATGTGAAATCTGGCTTTTTTTTATTTTAAAAGGGGCATAACTCCTGACCTAATGGTACGATATCAGCCATAATCGAACTTGGCCATGATTTTATGGTTATAAACATTGATATAAAGTTTAATGATAATTGCTTATGAAATGAAGATGCTAGAGTGCAAACAATGTGAAATCTGGCTTTTTTGAATTTTAAAAGGGGCATAACTCCTGACCTAATGTTCCGATATCAGCCATAATCGAACTTGGCCGAGATTTTATGGTTATAAACATTTTTTTTTTAAGTTTGAAGATAATTGCTCATAAAATGAAGATGCTAGAGTGCAAACGAACAAATTGTGGACGTTGGACGACGGACGGACGGACGGACAGACAGACGGATGGACGGACGGATGGACGGACGGACGACGGACATTCATCGATCCTAAAAGCTCATCCTGAACACACGTGCTCAGGTGAGCTAAAAATCACCAATGAAACTGGAGGACCTAGCTAAGAAACTAGTGGGGAAATCTGAAACTGAAATCCTCGATAAAAACTTACCAAAGATATAGAAAATTTCCATACCCCAAAACCAACCACTGAAACTGTTATAACGAAAAATAAGGAAAAACCTAACACCCAGAAAAAGAATACAGGTAGCCAACGGGGGGGGGAGGGAGGAGGAGACAAGCATCCCCTCTCAATCACGACATAGGTCCAATAAGCTCACCCTCAGACCCAATGCCCACAATTCCCGGGTCACAATGGACCCTACTTTCCCCCCATTCCAAATATTAATGTCCACCCATGGTACAGGTATAATCACAGTAGACCGCTGCCACACCATAGGTTCAACCCATTTAGGAAACAATGGCACTATGGCCCACCCCCAACCTTTGCCCGATAGACTAGTATTCAAATACTTCACTTAACAACATAGCCTAAAATCATGATGGCGGCGAATAGCCAACAACCTCAAACAACCCACAGCCTCGCCGTCATCTCCTGGAATGCAAACTCAATTAAAACTGATAGAACTAACAAAAAAGCTTTTGAGCTACAAAATCTTCTAAGCACTAAAGAATATCCAATAGATTTTTTGGAAAAAAAAAAAACAAACTGCACCGAAACTGAAAGAAACAAATGGAATAAACAAAAAAAATAGACATTTGAATAGGTCAAATGGGAATACGGGGGGGGGGGGGGGGGGAGTATGTATCTACGTCAGGAATGGTCTCCAATACACTGAAATAAACATACCAAATAATAATGAAATTGAAACATGTGGCATCAAACTATATGGCCACAACGACTCAATAGAAATATATGTTTATGTGCCCCATACCAGATTTAACACAAAAACTATCGATGATGAAACTTTCAAAAATATAGGTAAAAACTCAATTTTAATGGGAGACTTTAACCTTAAACACGTTATGTTGAACCCTGTAGGGGATTTCAGATGTGACGGCAAGGCTGAACACCTCCTTAATTTCTCCAACATTAAAAACCTAAGCATAATCAATGATGGTCAAATCACTAGGACAGCAAATACCCATGGTCACCAAGACAGCGCAGTAGATCTGGTGCTAGTCCTCTCGAAACTACAAGCCCAAAGTGAATTTTACACCATAGACAACTCACTAGGCAGTGACCATCTCCAAATTGAAACTAAAATAACATTCAATGCCCAATGTGAAAAGATAAACTCAAATGCAAAATGGAACTTCAACAAGGCTACACATGAAAACTGGTCAAAATTAAAAAAACCAGCAGAAACTCAGCTAAACTATGCAATCAGTTTTAAATGATGTAGAAGCCAATTTTAACAAATTCTACAACATACTCCAATCTATCCTGAATGAAACTATGCCCCATAAGAAACAAGCCAAGAAAGTCAGAAACCCTCCTGTACCGTGGTGGACTGAGGAATGTGATAAAGCGATTAGAAAAAGAGAAAGGCAAAAAAAACAAAAAGAACCCATTAGATTATGAAACCTATAGACAAGCAAGAAATGAAGCTAAACACATTATAAATAAAGCTAAAAAGGAAAAATGGGAAGAATTTTGCTCTGGTATCACTAGTAAAACAAACTCGAAGGAACTATGGCAATTTATTAAGAAAATTAAAGGTAGACCTCCAACAAGCAACTCCCCCTTTGTCGTAAATAACCAGGTCATAACTGAATCTTCTGACAAGGCCAACGCACTAGTGCAGCATTTTCAACATGTAAGCAGTGACTCAGACTTCACTCCAGAATTCATACAACAGAAACACCACAGTAAAAATTTTTTAGACAACTACCTGAAACTCACAGAATCTGAAGAAAGATGGGATTTGCCCTATAATACTGACTTTACTATGCTAGAAATGGAAAAAGCCCTAAAAACCACAAAAAATGGTGCCCCAGGAGAGGATGGCATCCATTACTCAGTTTTAAGAAACTTACCTGCAACGGCTAAACAAACTCTCTTAGCCCTTCTCAATAACTCATGGCGAACAGGCAAAACCCCTGAATCATGGAATGAATCTGTTATAATCCCACTCCTTAAGCCAAACAAGAGGGCCAAGATGGCCCTTGGTCGCTCACCTGAGAAAGATGATTGCTTAAGAAATAAAGATGCTTGAGTGTAAAAGTGAAATCTGCCTTTTTTTTATGGTGAAATGGGCATAACTCCTAAATTTACAAGTCAATATCAGTTATAATTGAACCCGATTGTGAGATTATGGGCATAAACATTGTCTTAAAGTTTAAAAATGATTGTTAAAAAAATGAAGTTGGTAGAGAATAAACAAAGTGAAATCTTTCATTTTTTGTATTAAAAGGGGCATAACTCCTGACCTAAATGACCCATCTCAGCCACAATTGAACTCAATCGAGACATTATGGTCATTAACAATGTCATAAAGTTTGAAGATGATTGCTAAAAAAAGGAAGATGCTAGAGTGTAAACAATGTGATATATGGCTTTTTTTTATATTAAAAGGGGCATAACTCCTGACCTAATTGACGGATCTCAGCCATAATCGAACTCAATCGAGACCTTATGGTCATTAACAATGTCATAAAGTTTGAAGATGATTGCTAAAAGAGAAGATGCTAGAGTGTAAACAAAGTGATTTCTGGCATTTTTTTAATATTAAAAGGGGCATAACTTCTGAACTAATTGACCCATCTCAGCCACAATTGAACTCAATCGAGACATTATGGTCATAAACATTGTAATCAAGTTTGAAGATGATTGCTCAAAAGATGAAGATGCTAGAGTGTAAACAAAGTGATTTCTGGCATTTTTTTGAATATTAAAAGGGGCATAACTTCTGAACTAATTGACCCATCTCAGCCACAATTGAACTCAATTGAGACCTTATGGTCATAAGCATTGCCATAAAGTTTGAAGATGATTGCTCAAAAGATGAAGATGCTAGAGTGTAAACAACTTGAAATATGGCATTTTTTGAATATTAAAAGGGGCATAACTCCTGACCTAATTGATGAATCTCAGCCATAATCGAACTCGATTGAGACCTTATGGTCATAAGCATTGCCATAAAGTTTGAAGAGGATTGCTCAAAAGATGAACAACTTGAAATATGGCATTTTTTGAATATTAAAAGGGGCATAACTCCTGACCTAATGGTACGATATCAGCCATAATCGAACTTGGCCGTGACTTTATGGTTATAAACATTAATATAAAGTTTGAAGATAATTGCTCATGAAATGAAGATGCTAGAGTGCAAACAATGTGAAATCTGGCTTTTTTGAATTTTAAAAGGGGCATTACTCCTGACCTAATGTTCCGATATCAGCCATAATCGAACTTGGCCGAGATTTTATGGTTATAAACATTGTTTTAAAGTTTGAAGATAATTGCTCATAAAATGAAGATGCTAGAGTGCAAACAAACAAATTGTGGACGACGGACGGACGGACGACGGACATTCATCGATCCTAAAAGCTCATCCTGAGCACACGTGCTCAGGTGAGCTAAAAAGCCAAAAGAAAGCCCAGGGTCATATAGACCAATATCACTTACCTCGACTTTCACAAAACTCTTACAAAAAATGATTAAACCTAGTCTCTGTCAGTATCTGGAGGAAAACAACTTAATTTCTGATTATCAGTCTGGGTGCAGATCTCACCACTCATGTGAGGACAACCTTGTGAAACTTGAAAATGATATCAGAAAAGCCCAAGCCAAAAACAAATATGTAGTAGCAGTCTTTCTTGATCTTTCCTCTGCTTTCGACAAACTCTGGAGCACAGGAACCATCCTATATCTCAAAAATACAGGCATAGAAGGTAGAATGCTGCATTGGCTAGCGGACTTCCTAAAACAAAGAAAAATAAAAGTTAAATATGGAGGAGCCACGTCTGAAACCGTTGTAACCCAAAACGGATGTCCCCAGGGGAGTGTGCTTTCACCCATTTTATTCTCTCTCATAATGAATACATTTAGAGATCAAATCATTAAGCATAATAAAACTGCAAAAAAAATAAATGAAATCAAACTATCACAATTTGGACCATGGCATACTACTCTATCAACAAAGGAATACAGAATATCCAGCTAGCCCTAAACGCGATAGAAAAGTGGAGCAAAAAATTTGGCTTTATTATTAACCCCCTAAAAACCCAAACAGTCATTTTCCGCAAAGAATGTCACACATTTGATGAAAATCAGGCCAATATCCCAAAACTGAAACTCTGCGGCAAAATCTTAGAATACTCTGACTCTGCCACCGTACTAGGAATGACATTTGACAAGCAGCTAACATGGAAAAATCATATACTTAACGTCATCAAAAAAAGTGAAAGAGATTTGAACCTATTAACATGCATCAACGGTCACAGTTGGGGATGCAGCAAAAAAGCCCTAATGACAGTATATAAAGGCCTTATCAAATCAAAAATTGATTACGGCTGCATAGCATACAAATCTGCTAACACCACAGTACTTAATAAACTGCAAATACTCCAAAATAAAGCTCTGAAAATTATTACAGGTTGCAAACGTATTGCTCCTACAATACCCCTTTTAATAGAGTGTGCTGAAATTCCCCTTAACTTGCACAGAGAAAAATGTATGCTCAAATACTGGGCAAGATCCATCACACTAGGAAATAAGTTACCTATAAATAATGAGATTAAAATTGACTCTGGCTATGCAGCAAAAAGTGCCAAATTTAAAACTCTTAGAAGACCATATGCTCAAGAAATAATGGAACTCACAGAAAAATATGGCCTCAAAAGTGAGGATATACAGGAAGTCTCCTATGATGCACTGTGCGGACAAGATTCCCATCAAAGACACCAGCCTGTCAAAAAACATAAATAAACAAGATAAACAATCCATTAATCATGAAACTGCAAAGAAATATATGACAACAATAGATAGACATTGGTCAATATATACTGATGGTAGCAAGGATAAAGATAGAAACTTAGCAGGCGCAGGAATTGTCATAATTGACCAATACAATACAATCATACATAACAAAGGTCTCAAACTTGACCCCAGACTGTCTATTTTCAGTTGTGAATTGGCAGCAATTAACATTGTATTACAATGGCTCATATTCAAAGCAACTAAAAACTCCATTCCCTCCAAAAGTTACCCAATATTTAGAGAACCCGCTACACGACAAAATCATATCCCAACTCAGAGTCAGAGCAAGCAACTTAGGAGGGAGAAAACACCCAAGACAAAACTGCCCCTGGTGCCCTGAATATAAAACTTTTGAGCATATACTTTTTGCATGCCCCAGATATAAGCAAGAAAGAGACAAACTAAAAGAGCAAATTTTCTTATTAGGGTATAATGTAATAAATAGAGAAGTTTTCCTCTTCCCTGACAAAAAACACCAGAGCAACATTCATTACCTTCTTATCCTATTTCTCAAAAACGTAGGAATCATCAGTCGCCTGTAGTAGGGCATGCACGTGGCTCAACAGGAGGGGCAAGTCAGAGATCTTAAATCTCTTTGGGCGTACGCAGGCCCTCCTCTTCTACCTATCCTATCTGTATGCTATAACTCAAGCATCTCGACTGAAACTCTAACACCAAAAGATATCCCCCGCAATTCCAAACTTAATTACAATCCAAACTCGACAGCCGGTATGGCTAGAGACCTGACAGAGAGGAGAGTCTGCACTCCCCTGCAGAAATGTAACTGATAGGATCAACCTCGGTTATCCACCCCATTGTTGTTATATGTATTTGTATTATTATATGTGTTTACTATAAATATGACTAATCTACATGTAATTTTCATTAAGCTTATTCCCCAACCATGATCTGATTTCGACAAAAAAAAACCACATTCCTCATTCAGAATATGACTATATGTTGTTGTAAAATAACTTTACACTGTCATAAATCGCACTCCCCAGTTGGGAACACTAGACTTTTACTGCACATCATTCTATTTTTTATAAAAAGACAATCATAAAAAAATTTAACTAAATGTTATAAAATCAGACTTCTACATGTAACATAACTTATTCCCAACCATGATCCTTACTCATCGAACCACAACAAAAGGCAAACTAGGACCTATTTTTAACAATGTCTTAAATTCATGAAAACAGATCCTATGAAGAAAACATAACTATAGGCAATATCATTCATTCATTTTTTTTTACTAGAAACATATGACAACCAAAATAAAAAGCGCAAATTTACTCTACGTAAGAATCCTAATCCAGACAACCAGAATCAACTTACTACAATGTCAAAACTTCCAAAACCTTCCTAACATAGAGCCGAATGTGTAAACACAATGCAACTCTGAGCAAATGGCGGACGGTAACCACGTGACATACGGGTAACCCCACCATACATAGGGCAAACTCCACCATTTCTAATACACTTCTTAGAGGAAATTCAGTAGAAACATATAGTAAAAAATCACTATTTGACAAGTACAAACTATAAAAAATGGAGAGAAAAAGTGCTCTTCTTGGTCATAAACAGAAATGCAAGCTCAAAATGTATTTAACTTTTCTACAAAAGGGAAAAAAAAAGTTTT
This sequence comes from Solen grandis, assembly GCA_021229015.1. Taxonomy (NCBI): domain Eukaryota; kingdom Metazoa; phylum Mollusca; class Bivalvia; order Adapedonta; family Solenidae; genus Solen; species Solen grandis. Next base: position 42,850 of record JAIFHC010000775.1, on the reverse strand, counting down.
TTATATCCAAGGCTTAACACATCGGAACCATAAAGAACTCTCAAAACAACCACACACAACAAGTCTCTGGCATGAAACTATAAAAAACCAGCACCAGAAATGATTTACCCTTAATTCCCACCTAGTTATTCCTCTGTTACACATTTTTTTAACAAGAAAAGGTCTCAACTAGAAATGCAAACCCTCTAAATTCCATTCAAATTCAAAATTAAATATTAAGAGATAAATCAAGGATTACATATTTCTCCTCTTCCATACAACTACAGGATCAAAGAAAAAAAAGGGGGGGGGGAGATTATTGGATAAAGGAATAAGCTATGTGCATAAGGAAAATTGATTATCCCTTAAAAAAAAAGAAAAAAAAAAAAAAACCTGACCCACCTCAACTCTAACACGCAATCCCAGGTATCCAAACGATGCCTATGAGAGTAAGCGAAAAACCAAAGCAAAAACATTGGTCACCTGGGAATCGAACCCAGCCATCTTGACACAATGACAAGATGTACCACATAACCAAAATCATGCTTGGTGATTCTCAAAAAAGAACCTAAAAGAAAAACAAGAGAATTATTATCAAATCAATTGGAAAAGTAACATTTTATTTTGATCAAATAAGAACTATGGAATGAATCTCAAAAAAGGGGAGGGGTCACAAATATTGACATCTAAATAACACCAAGGTCAAGATAGAGACATCAAACAATTTAAGAATCAATTAAAGAAAAATAGTGTACAATACAAAGGTAATTAGATAATTAGAAAGAGGTAGAATTAGTGTGTAAAATAAATGTAGGTAATATCACAGTAGAATAGATAATAGCCAATAGCCAATCCAGAAGTCTCTCAACACACAGATATAAAGTAGGAACAAAAAAGGAAAAATATACAAAAGTTAGAACATTTTAATCCATAAATATAGTAACAGCTGTAGTAGCTAAGTAGCTCTTATTAGTTTTAAATCTAGAACATACTGCAAAATACACATAATTAATTACAGAGTAGATGAAGGAAAGGGGGACCGAGAACATCAAAACAACAATAAATAAAGATGGGATTACACCTAATTAAAGAGGTATGATGGGAGACAGACAACAACATAACCTAATATACCTCATCAAATTATGAGCCTACTGGAGGACAGCCCCATATGAGCCCTTTTACAAACAAGAGGCCCATGATGGCCCTAAATCGCTCACCTGAGATAAATAGGTTGACCCAAGGAACATCTGTACCAATTTATTTTAAAATCTGGCCAGTAGTTTGGAGGAGATGATTTTTAAAGTTTTCATTTTTTTTTCTTTTTGTTGCCATGGCAACCAGAGTTCTTCATGGTTTATTTTTCCAAACATTATTTTAGCAAATCTTTTTGGCCAGTAGTTTTGAAGGAGATGATTTTTAAAGTTTTCAAATTATTTTCTTTTTGTAGCCATGGCAACCAGAGTTCTTCATGGATCAACTTTATTTTAGCAAATTTTGTAGAGCCTCACCCAAGGAACATTCTGCCAAGTTTCATTAATTCTGTCCAGTGGTTTCAGAGGAGATGTCGTTTAAAGCAAATGTTGACGACGACGACGCCGGACGAAGGGCGATCACAAAAGCTCACCTTGAGCACTTTGTGCTCAGGTGAGCTAAAAAAAGGGACACCCCATTCAGCCCATAAGGTCGTAGCTCCATATGAGCCCTACAATAGGGACACCCAAAAATAAAGAGCCCCATATGAGCCCCACAATGGGGACGCCCGCCTATGAGCCTCAACATGAGGACGTAAAATGCCCTTCCCCAGACACCACAAGAACACAAAATAAACAAATATGAGCTCTAGGTGATCCCAAGTTCACCAAAAGACAATATAGGGCTCTCCTATCATGCCTCAAAAAGAAAAACAGCAACTATAAATTATTATTTTTTCTTCTCTTAATTCAGAACAACTAATACTCTCGGTCTCTCAAAAATTTCTAGGGCAGGCTTCCGGTTCGATTTTTCAATTTTTTTTTCTTCCAAGTTTCGGCAAAATGACATTAGGCTGATTAGCATCAGACTCTAAATTCAAACTCTAATTCAACTCTTATTTTTATTCAACACTTTTTTAATAAATAACAATAACTATTTTTTCTTTGGCGCAAAATCTATACAAGGTTGAAAGTATCCTTGCTAGCTGAAATTGGCTATCTAAATTCAAAATTTACCCTAAAGGGGGCCGTCGTTTTTTGGCAGTATACGGGTGACGAGGTTATTTGTTTGCTGGCCTTGCAGTCCTTTTCCTCATCTAACATCTCAAATCTACTCATGAACCAAAGTCCAATTATGGTCGGCACCGATGAGACGGTTCTACGGTCTCAAGGGGAATAAACGTGGCACCTCAAGTGCGCTGTTTTTCCCGGCGAGACAGAAGAAGAAGGAAGGCACAGTTCACCTCCAACCCACATGCCGACCATTTTCACGGACCACATGAGCAACAAGCAAACCCTTCCATATCCAATGGTAATTAACACCTCCAGCTCAAATTAGCTCTGTTAATTACCAAATAATTTAGATACTAAAACCTCTACTTTAGACATTAAAGCAATAAATCTGTAAATTACAGGTTTTCTTTTAAAATTTGACCCACTTTCGATTTCCAAATTTAAATTTTATAGGAGTGATGGGTCACACTCCGGGGTCCGCCCACAGAGCCGAGCAGGCAGACGGACCCTAATTAAACAACGTTATCAGTCAGTCAATCAGTCTTGTTATGAAACAGGCCATTGCAGGCACTTCAGGGGGTCTGGATGGCCAAATGCCAGATGGCCCCATCCCATCGGGGTAATACAAAACTTCAAAGGGTGACATGCAGATGTCTGCATTCTCTGGAGACCATTCTCAGTATATATAGGGCTGATTTTCACCAAAATCCTAAAAAAAATATCAACATTTAAGCAAAAAAACTTTCATCAACACAATGAGAGGTGACATGGCTGCACACTTAAAAACTGGCCATATTCCACAGAGCAAAGGCTTGAAACTGACTGACTCTTCATCTATGGACACCTACATGATACATACTGACTGCAGCAGAGAGGCTTTGAGACTGAGGGTCAATCCGTAAGGCCAAGAAAGTCCACTCCTAAAACAGCAAAGGCGCATTTGGCTAACATGGGCCCACATCTAGGCCTCTCATTAGAAACAGCAGAATGCAGCATTAACTTTGGGCATAAGACTTGTGGAAGGTGAGATGACTTCCATGGGCTATGATGATATGTTAAGGTCATAATCAAGAGTCAACCAGCTGTGATCAGCCTAATTTATGGGTGGGAAGGAGAAAAAAAAGCATCTCCTGCCTTGAAATGCACTAACTGCAACTACATCTCACATTAAATCACACCCAAAACAAGCTGTATCATAAGGTTCAAACTCCTTACCATGTGTCAAACACCCAAGCATGATCATGGACTGGCAGAAGGGTCAAATGATGCCTAAATGGGTTTCTTAACAACACAGTAAAGTGATGAATTCTGTTGAACTGCATTCCTAGAGTAAAAATAAATGCTTTTTAATAAATGGAAGCTCTTGCTTGTCCTTTATTTGAATATCATTGTTTTCATAAGTGCCTGTAAATAAGATGCTGGAATGTGTCACTGAGTTTTACATTATAGCAGTGAATGAGCCTTTTAATTGCAGTTACCAGTTCACATGATGAAGAAAAAATATGTACACATTTGTCTACACCATGAAAACTAACCACTTTTATTAAAGCGGCACTGCCCTGTCTTAAAAATATAGTGTATTTGAGTTTTTTGTTTTGATTCTTTTTTAGAGAAAGAAAGAGAGAGAGAGAGGGGGGGGGGAGAGAAAGAGAGAGATAGATAAAGAGAGATATATATATATATATAAAGAGAGAGAGAGAGAGGAGTTTATACATATCTTCAGGAATTTCATATGAGTTTTTCATAAGACTCAACAATTCTTTTCAACATGTCTGAATTCGAACTTTAATTTCTATTTGATATTATACAAGTTTTTACCTAGTCGCCATTTCATCAATCAGCTTGTTTAACTTTTGTTTTTTATTTACTTGGAGATATGTACCATATGTTTGTAAGAAAATATTACTTTATGATTTGATATCTTTTTCCTGAATAAATTTGTTTAAAAGCATTAAACTGCTTCTCAATAAAACTTTCATAATATCTTCATCAAACTTGCTTTGTTAAGCATCTATAATTTTAGACAAATATTGGAACTCCATTTCAGATATGACAAAGTATCATAACTAAGCGTTTACCATTCCCTCCATCTGAAGAAAAGTAAAACCACGACTGCTGTGATCGGTAACATGGTTAGAAAGGTCAAAGGTCAATGGATGTAGTTGTACCATAAGTGTTCCGTGGTTCCATGTCTATACAATAATAAGGTATTCCTCATAACAAGTTAGTCAAGGCATCAATATGATAAGTGCATTTTAGTCTCAGATAAGTGTTGTTGTTTTTTTTCTTTCAGAAATTCTGTAGATCTTTCAGTGTTTGTGATAATACTTCTTATTAAATAAAGGGCATCCTTAAAAGGTTTATTGTGGTATTCACAAATTCATTTATTATATCAGATGGAATAACACACATTAGTTTTATACTCAGTGGTATCTGCTTGGTACCACATCATTCAATTACAGCAAATGGTAACATGCCATCATCACTTTTTTCACATAAATGTTTAGGGAAGGACATATTGATTAAGAAAATGATAATCTGGTACTAATTTCTAATTACATGCACATTGTCGTTGACATTTTGTAAGTGATTGTACAAATGGTTATATAATATTAAATTTCGCTGGCCGCGACATACCAAAATCTTAAAAAATGCTCTGCATGGTAGTTACCTATTGCTTGGTGCTCAGCACAAAAGTGTAGTTCCAGGACTGATTTTCCCAGTGTCAGGATAATGCGACTGGGTGTGGTATTATGCCTATTGTATACGGCGTGATGTTACAGTGTGGCATCACTAAAACTTTGCCGTGTAGACAAAGGTCCACGAATGACTGATCACTGTCGGTGGTACATTAAACACAATCAAAGCAACGATTATTCAACACCCGTCGCTTTAAACGATTGAGTTACATACATGTTTTTATTACTGAATAATTCTATAAGCTGGCTAAACTATAAAGACAAGGAAACAAATAATTACTTTGCAAATCTGTCATGTACAGATGTTGTTTATAAGTGTTACATACTTTAGCATACACCATCAGATTTGATTGCCTGTTGAGACGGACAAACACACAGAATGGATACTCTGTATCTGAAAAACAATTCCATATACTCATCCAACAGGAAACCTCTTATTTTGTCATAAATCATTTGTTTGTGGTTATATGCACATTGAATTTAGCAGTGAAAAATAAAGCTTTGCTCTTCTAATAAACAAGGTTACTTGTTACAGTTTATTCCGACCGATCCATTTATTTTTCGTACCGACTCAAAACCAATTATCCTAGCATTTGTATTATAACGGTTGCAAGCATTTTTTTTTTTTTTTTTGTTTTTTTATGTCACATGCTAGAAGTAAAGAACAAGAGGGCCAAGATGGCCCTGAATCGTTCACTTAGAAATTTTGCTTTCATTGCCTTTTACAACATAGTCATACTGAATACAAAATCCATACAGAAGAACAGCAATATAATTTTAATTCCACACAAAAAATTTACATGTGGTCCAAAAAACAAAGTTAACCAAAGCGTGGGACCAATTTTGACCCCAGGGCCAGGATTTGAAAACTTGGTTCAGGTCCACAAGGCCAGGTTACGTACCAAATACCTAATCCCATGATCTTGTGGTTTCTGACAAGGATATCTTTTAAAAATCTTTCATAATTTATGTAAGTCTATGTTAAATCAAGTGACCCCTGGGATGGGGAAAATTTTGAAACTAGGGCCATGATTTGAACAAACTTGTTAGATGTCCATAAGGCAATGTTACACACCAAATATCTAAACTCCTTGCCTTGTAGTTTCTGACAAGAAGATTTTTTCTATATTTTCCTATTTATATGCCTTTGTAAAGTCAAGTGACCCCTGGGGCGGGGCCAATTTTGACCCCAGGGCCATGATTTGAACAAACTTGGTAAAGGTACACTAGACAATGCTACAAACCGAATATCTAAGCTCTAGGCCTTGCAGTTTTGCAGAAGAAGATTTTCAAAGTTCTTAGTCTAATTCTATTTTTAGCTCCTGTGACCTACTTTTTCAACCAATCACAATAATTTGAAAAATCTTGATAGAGGGCATCATAAGGATGATTCCTGTGAAGGTTAAAATCCATTCGCAGTTTAGGAGATGTTATTTAAAGGAAATTGTTGATGCCGGACGCATGGACAAAAGGCGATCACAAAAACTCACCATGAGCACTTTGTGCTCAGGCGAGATAAAAACAATAATAAAAAACAAACTTATTTTTTACGACCTACCAACCCTTTTCATTTTGCGATGTCGACGGAAACAAACAATCTATTTTTTTCTTTCTTTTTCCTACCCAGGTCAACTGATAAATTTTCACAAACAAATTATGTGTTCTTTTGTGAAAACCAGGTCAATCATTGACTACCTTGTTTTCATTGTAGTTACTTGATTACGTGTAAGTAATTTTGGATGCATAATCATGGAACACAACACTGGAATGGTCAATTTGAACTATTTTATCCTAAACCAATAATTCCTAGATATATTAAACGTCACGGTGTATCTTCTGGCACTCAGGATTTCAGTCAAATTTGGCTGAACGATTAAGCTGTATATTTGTAGCAGCTAAACAATGTATGTATAACACTGTTAAATCATGTGTCAGGAACCAGACAACAATGTCCGACATGTTTGACTAACACATCGGCTTGAAGAAAGAAGGTTCCAGCTCACCTCTGCTCTTTGTTTGTTTTTTGGGTTTAATGCCTCTGCTCTTTATATTGTTCATTAACGACATTATTTATAACATAAACATAGATTTAAAAAATATTATTACTGTAAATTAGCTAAAAGTATTCATTAAAATGACTGCGTTTCTTTTAAAACATTGACATTTCTCCTTGTAAGCGGGAGGCTGTGGTTTCGATTCTAGGCTGCGACATACAACAACCGTTAAATAATTTTGTTAGGATTTCATTAATTGGCACTCTGTAATTCGCAAAATAAAATCAAAATGAGGTAAGATTTTCTGATGACAAAATATATAAGTAATACTGTATATTATGAAGAAAATCTCTTTTTTATATTTTTGAAGAGACATATACTTTTAAATATCTGACCAATTAATAGACAGGGGCGCTGAAGCGTTACTATGGTTATTCAATCACATATTTTACAAACAAAACCAATCTGTACGACTACGATTTTACACTTAACAATACAGAAGAGATAGACATATATTATGACATCAACATGAATACACTATACAAATACTTAAAAGAATGAGCGAAAAAGTCTACGAATATCTGGATCAACCCTCGTATAAGTGCAGTTCCACGACTGATTGTTCTCTTGACTGGCCGCTTAAGGTAAAGTCCCTGTAATGGTTCGCTACATTTCGGACCTCATGACCTTCACGGAGATAACCAAGGTTTCCTAATGTTTCATTAGGGTACAAACCTGTCCTCTGTGCCCATCTTATACTGAGACTTCTCTCAGGGACGACCAGTATCTCGAACTGATTCGTTTTAATGGTTCTTCCGGAAGTTGATAATAAAGATGTGCATTGGCATTTCTACAAATTTCTAATGCTCCAAACCAGTTTATTAGGTCAAAGCTGTCCTTTTCAAATGTTCTTGATTTGTCGTAAATGACATTAAAGACAGTGTGATAATACAATAAATTTTATTGCTGAAATTGATAGAGAGAGAAAGAAATTTATGAAAATATTTATTTATTTAACATAGATATAATATATTTATTCATGAGGTAAAGGGATTAAATTTAATTATGACATGAAGCAGTTGTATGTGTGAATGTTACAATCAGTGCAGTTGAGGAGATTTTCATAAGCCATGCTATTTTTTATCCAATTGTTCTAAAAATTGTGCCTAGTCAAAGTTTTGAACTTCTAAATTCAGAATATTAGAAAACTATCAAAACCCAATAGAGTCTTATTTTTCAAGGGATAAACATTGATTAAACAATATAATGACAGGTAGTCATGAGGTGAATATTTGTGCCATACGAAATTAAATTCACCTTTAACATGCTGTGCACTTTTGAATTAACTTGACGCCAAAACAGGTATAGCTCCGCCCCAAATGTTTGTCGGAGGTCATTGAACTAAGGTAACTATTAAAAGCAAGATTTATGTGCATTTGAAAGTCGGAGGTTTGTACAGCTTTTCACTGGTTAAACCAATATGAATATTCATTTCAGAGCGTTTCGGCATCATGTTAATTAAAGGAACTAATAAAAATAAACAAACAAGAGGCCCAAGGGCCATAGACACTCACCAGAGTACATCTGCATTTTAAAATGAAACAATTGTTTTCTGTAACAAGGAATGTTTAACTGTGACTATTTTATGTGGTTCCTTTTGAGAGTGTCAATATGAGTCTATATGAAGGAAAAGGTTAAATCAGTAACAGTTGTTAATCTGGAAAAAGCAGCCCAAAACAATTTCAAGTACAGATAAATCGGAGTCAAAAACCACACAAAATACACCCTTGACTTGGAACAGTTAACTGGTTGTAAGTTGATGGATTACATTTCTTTTTTTTTGAAAAACGTGCTTGCTTCCATTAAGATAAAAATATTTTAGACAATGGAGTGAAAAATCACACAAAAATACACCTTTGACTCCGAACAGTTTATAGTGACTTAAAACTGATTGTTGGAGGTTGATGGATCCATTTGTCTCATATAGGACACTAAGGAAATTAATTACCGACAACTGCAAAAAATTACAACGTATATATTTTCCGTCTTCAATAATGAATTTATATATTGTATTAAATAACCACTTTATGCAATTTCACTCCTTTAATATAGAATCAATCTTCCCGTGTTTCTGTTTTTTAAACTCAAAAGTATATATCTGTAAATCTTTAATTGAAACAGAAGTGCAAATAGTAAAATGGTAAGATGGCGGATTTGTCTTGATGACGTCACGTGAAAACAAAGGACATTTCCTTTGATTTTGATTAATTGCTAAAATTGTCTGAAGAACAAAGTAAAAATTAGCCAATTAACCCTAAATAAACATCTATAACAATGTATTTTAAATCTGGCTAGCAGTTCTAAACAAGATGAATTTTAAATTTATCTTTTCATTGCATTGCAATGGCAACTAGAGTTCTGCGTAAATCAATATAAATATAATAAATAAGCCTCCCCTCTTATTGTTGCCGAGTTCACATCCAAATAATTTTGAATACTTTGTAGAGCTTCACCCAAGGATCATCAGTACCAATTAAAAACATTTTGAAACCCTGCAAATTATTAATCTGGAAGATGATTTATATTAATCTTGAAGAAGATGATTTTTGTTCTATTTATTGCCATGGCAACCAGAGTTCTGCATGGATCATTTTTATTTGAGCAAATTTTGTAGACTCGCATCCAAAGATCATTTTTACCAAATTTCATCAAATTCTGTCCATTGGTTTTAGAGGAGATTTTTTTTTATCTTTCCCTATATAAAAAAAATGTAAAATAAGCCCGGCCCCTGGCGCCCATGTTTTTTTGTGGATCCGAATAATTTTAGCAATCTTTGTAGTGCTACCCCAAGGATCATCTGTACCAATTTATTTTGAAATCTGGCCAGTAGTTTTGAAGGAGATGATTTTTAAACTTTCCAAGAATTTTTTCTTTTTGTTGCCATGGCAACCAGAGTTCTGCATAGAGCAACTTTATTTGAGCAATTTTTGTAGAGTCCCACCCAAGGACCATTTATACCAAGTTTCATCAGATTTGTCCAGCGGTTTCAGAGGAGATGTCTTTTAAAGCAAATTGTTGACGACGGACGACGACGGGTGATCCCAATAGCTCACCCTGAGCACTTCGTGCTCTGGTGAGCTAAAAATATAAATGATGATTTATTAGGACGTAGGATAGGTTATGGTTTCTTGGGATAAATAAAAAATATAAGTGATGATTTATTAGGACGTAGGATAGGTTATGGTTTCTTGGGATAAATAAAAAATATAAGTGATGATTTATTAGGACGTAGGATAGGATATGGTTTCTTGGGAGTTGAACCAGTCCTCTTGGTAGAACACCAAAAGGTTCCATTAAACCAATAATCTGATATCCTTCATCCTTAGACTCAATTTGATTAAAATTAAGAGTGCCAGTGATGCCACAATATACGCCGCCACAAAATATAAAGACCAAGAGGGGTCTTTTAATTATTGCTTTTAACATTTCTGTAAGCATATGAAGTCTGTGAGACCAATTAATTTAGCTGAACAGAGATAGAACCCTAAAAATGCTTCCAATATGAAAGTAGGTCAAATAGCAGTATCATTATGAATCCTTTTTTCTTTCTCCACATAACTCTTGCAAAAATCACTGTACCAGAAAATCCCTGCTTTATGCACTTTTACCTGTTTAGAAACTTGAGTTGTGTTTTCAAGAGACCATGTTTAGAAAGGCATAACTATTGCAAATATTGATGAACATCAAAATCCGTGCTTTGTGCATATCTACCCAGTATAGTAATGACATTGCCCAAGTTTTGAAAAGATTAGGTCAGAAACATACATGAAATTGCATTCACAAAGCTGAAATATCAATCAGCTAAAGAGACTAAGTTTCAAGGGACAAAAATCTTGCAAAAATTAATGAACCGGAAAATTGCCACTTCATGCACATCTACCCATTATAGTAATGACATTGACCAAGTTTTGAAAAGATTCATTCAGAAACGAAGGGGGAGTTGCGTTCACAAGGCTGCAATATCAATCAGCTACAGAGACTAAGTTTCAAGGGACAAAATCTTGTAAAAATCAATGGACCGGAAAATTGCCACTTCATGCACATCTACCCATTATAGTAATGACATTGACCAAGTTTTGAAAAGATTCATTCAGAAATGTAGGAGGAGTTGCGTTCACAAGGCTGCAATATCAATCAGCTACAGAGACTAAGTTTCAAGGGAGGTACAGACGTACGGACGGACGAAGAAGATGACGCCAATATATGACCGCCTCCGTATAAAAAGACTACCTGTTGTGATTTGTACAGAAGTTAATTAGATGGAACTCAAGGTGATTAAACCCCGACCCCCGCACCCTAACTTGTCTTCATGTGAGTAGAACAGGACAGGATTGTGCTGATTCCTATGTGAAGCAGTGTTTTAAAATGTCAATAGAAAAAGTATCTGATCCATAGTAGCATAAACCAACGTTTGGTGTATTTGGATACACAATTTTTGTACATCGTCCCCTACAGTTCAGCCTGAGGACACAAAGTCCTCAGTTGACGTGTGTCGCCGCGAGGAGGCACTGTATAGGGCTTGACCATGGAGAGGCTATATACTGGCAGGGGAGACTGATGTTCCCTTTTCGCCAGAAACTGGCTAGCCAGCGGTGGATGCTAAAGCACACCACACCAGACGCGTCACATGGCCCATTTTGACACACACACAATAGCCAGAAACTGGGGGACGTTATCAATCGAAATTGATATCTGTGAACCCCAAACACAGAGAACTCTTAACTTTTATTTCTGAACTATTATGTGCCACTTTTTAAGACAATGACGGGTCGAGTCGTGCCACTTTTACAGACATTGACAGGTCCATGAATAAGCTGAAGAGGAAACAAAATATATATTATTATGAGACAACAACAACAAGGAAAATATAGAAGAAAAAGGCAATGAAAAAAATTATGAGAGAAAAAAAGGTTTTAGATAAAAAAAGAAAAACATGCCAAAACAAAAAGGAGAACCGTCAAAGAAAAAAAAAAGTGAAAAAATGTTTAAGAAAGAAAAAAAAAACAGTTAAAGAATAAACTAAACAAAGAAAAAAAAACAACAAAAGATAAGAAAATTAAGTAAAAAAAGTAAAAGAAAATGAAGTAAAAAAAAAAGTTAAGGAAAGGAATTAACCCAAAATCAATGAGGATATATCTTAACTCGAACAAATTTTGCCCTACTTCATAAGTAGTAAGAAATAGGCGATGAACTGGACTATTTCAGTAACTACGTATGAAGACCCCAAACATATTGGAATATAACTACATTTAAACAAATTTTGCCCAACTTCATAAGTAGTAAGAAATAGGGGATGAACTGGACTATTTCAGTAACTACACATGAAGACCCCAAACATATAAGAATATAATCACATTTAAACAAATTTTGCCCAACTTCATAAGTAGTAAGAAATAGGGGATGAACTGGACTATTTCAGTAACTACACATGAAGACCCCAAAAATATATTGGAATATAACTACATTTAAACAAATTTTGCCCAACTTCATAAGTAGTAAGAAATAGGGGATGAACAGGACTATTTCAGTAACTACACATGAAGACCCCAAACATATAAGAATATAATCACATTTAAACAAATTTTGCCCAACTTCATAAGTAGTAAGAAATAGGGGATGAACTGGACTATTTCAGTAACTACGTATGAAGACCCCAAACATATTGGAATATAACTACATTTAAACAAATTTTGCCCAACTTCATAAGTAGTAAGAAATAGGGGATGAGCTGGACTATTTCAGTAACTACTATGAAGACCCCAAACATATTGGAATATAACTACATTTAAACAAATTTTGCCCAACTTCATAAGTAGTAAGAAATAGGGGATGAACAGGACTATTTCAGTAACTACACATGAAGACCCCAAACATATAAGAATATAACTACATTTAAACAAATTTTGCCCAACTTCATAAGTAGTAAGAAATAGGGGATGAACAGGACTATTTCAGTAACTACACATGAAGACCCCAAACATATAAGAATATAATCACATTTAAACAAATTTTGCCCAACTTCATAAGTAGTAAGAAATAGGAGATGAACTGGACTATTTCAGTAACTACGTATGAAGACCCCAAACATATTGGAATATAACTACATTTAAACAAATTTTGCCCAACTTCATAAGTAGTAAGAAATAGGGGATGAACAGGACTATTTCAGTAACTACGTATGAAGACCCCAAACATATTGGAATATAACTACATTTAAACAAATTTTGCCCAACTTCATAAGTAGTAAGAAATAGGGGATGAGCTGGACTATTTCAGTAACTACTATGAAGACCCCAAACATATTGGAATATAACTACATTTAAAGAAATTTTGCCCAACTTCATAAGTAGTAAGAAATAGGGGATGAACTGGACTATTTCAGTAACGACGTATGAAGACCCCAAACATATTGGAATATAACTACATTTAAACAAATTTTGCCCAACTTCATAAGTAGTAAGAAATAGGGGATGAACAGGACTATTTCAGTAACTACACATGAAGACCCCAAACATATAAGAATATAATCACATTTAAACAAATTTTGCCCAACTTCATAAGTAGTAGAAATAGGGGATGAACTGGACTATTTCAGTAACTACGTATGAAGACCCCAAACATATTGGAATATAACTACATTTAAACAAATTTTGCCCAACTTCATAAGTAGTAAGAAATAGGGGATGAGCTGGACTATTTCAGTAACTACTATGAAGACCCCAAACATATTGGAATATAACTACATTTAAACAAATTTTGCCCAACTTCATAAGTAGTAAGAAATAGGGGATGAACAGGACTATTTCAGTAACTACACATGAAGACCCCAAACATATAAGAATATAACTACATTTAAACAAATTTTGCCCAACTTCATAAGTAGTAAGAAATAGGGGATGAACAGGACTATTTCAGTAACTACACATGAAGACCCCAAACATATAAGAATATAATCACATTTAAACAAATTTTGCCCAACTTCATAAGTAGTAAGAAATAGGAGATGAACTGGACTATTTCAGTAACTACGTATGAAGACCCCAAACATATTGGAATATAACTACATTTAAACAAATTTTGCCCAACTTCATAAGTAGTAAGAAATAGGGGATGAACTGGACTATTTCAGTAACTACGTATGAAGACCCCAAACATATTGGAATATAACTACATTTAAACAAATTTTGCCCAACTTCATAAGTAGTAAGAAATAGGGGATGAACAGGACTATTTCAGTAACTACACAAGACCCCAAACATATAGGAATATAACTACATTTAAACAAATTTTGCCCAACTTCATAAGTAGTAAGAAATAGGGGATGAACAGGACTATTTCAGTAACTACACATGAAGACCCCAAACATATAAGAATATAATCACATTTAAACAAATTTTGCCCAACTTCATAAGTAGTAAGAAATAGGGGATGAACTGGACTATTTCAGTAACTACGTATGAAGACCCCAAACATATTGGAATATAACTACATTTAAACAAATTTTGCCCAACTTCATAAGTAGTAAGAAATAGGCGATGAGCTGGACTATTTCAGTAACTACTATGAAGACCCCAAACATATAAGAATATAACTACATTTAAACAAATTTTGCCCAACTTCATAAGTAGTAAGAAATAGGGGATGAACAGGACTATTTCATTCACTACACATGAAGACCCCAAACATATAAGAATATAATCACATTTAAACAAATTTTGCCCAACTTCATAAGTAGTAAGAAATAGGGGATGAACTGGACTATTTCAGTAACTACACATGAAGACCCCAAACATATAAGAATATAATCACATTTAAACAAATTTTGCCCAACTTCATAAGTAGTAAGAAATAGGGGATGAGCTGAACTATTTCATTCACTACGAATGAAGACCCAAAATTATAATAATACAACTACACTAAAAGTAATTTTGACATACTTCTTTATTTTTGCTGAAGAGACAGCATCGGAAGAGACAGTAGTCGGATACAAGGGAGTCCGGGTGCGATACCCTAGCTCTTAGCGAATAGACCCCTTGGTTCTTTTACGTGCCCGGTGTAAAGCACCGATACACGGATGAAATGTTTCTCGGTAGAACCAGCACTGAGGTCTCCGAGTTCCCATAGCAGACCCATTTTGCTGATTGCAAGCAAAGGTTGCATCTGGTACCAATTTTTACGTCTTTCGCTTGACATGGTAGTAATAAATAAGAACAATCTTACATGTGCATGCTGGAGCAGGCCACACTCTCATCTGTACCATTCTGGTAGTAGTGCATGGTACCATCTTAAAACCAATCAAACTGATTTAAACGGCATTAGGGTCATTTGTGTAGTTGAACCATCTCACAGATCCTCGACCAACTGTAAACAGAGATGTAAAATTAAAAAGGCTCTGATGATCTTTAAAGCAGCTCGTTCACAAAAGATCATTAGCTAAGCATTAGTTGTTTTTTTTAACTATTTGTATGTATTTCGTTCATCAATACCCATTTACAGAGACATGGTCCCATATTGCAACATTCTGTGATTGTAAAAAAAAGGGCTGTCAGGGAACAGCACGGTCGACTCATCTAACACCTTGACTGCATTGGATCCTTATCATTATCTGCATGTTCATCTTCTTTTCAATTTCAACATAATCATAGTATACTGAGATATAAGCATGAAAGCATCTTGCATGCAAAACTTTAACCAAATTTTCTAAGTTAAAAAGGGGCCATATTTTGTAATATATTCCATCAAGTGTTATCTAACTTGACTGTCTGATGCCCCATAGCATATTCATTAACTTTCAAGTCCACACCATGGATTATAAATTAAATAAATTAAAAGAATCGTGCCATTTCAAACCTGAACTAAAATATGACAAATGGACAATACCAAATGACATCATACCAACGAAAACAAAGAAGCCAACCCTTTGCATTTTCTAAAATTAAGAAGTCCACTAATTGATGCAATGGAATTAAGGTAAGTAAATTTATTACATAAATTTTGCTTTCGGTTTGATCTGGTTTTGTAGTCGTGTGAAGGTGACTGAATGATAAAAAAATCATCATCATTATCAACAACAACATCTACAAACGGTCTGTAGTTGCTGTGGTCTAGTTTGCTGATCCGGTATAGGTCCAACCCAGGACATGTTTGTTTATTTGTTTGGGTTCAATGTCCCACCAACAGTATTTAAGTCATTTGGAGACTATGTCAACTTGAGGCATATAGGGTGCTGCCACACTGCAGCATAACGCTGTAGACACGTGGCATGATAACATACCCATTCACATTATCCAGCCACCAGACCAACCAGTCTTGGAACTACCCTTATATGCTGAGCAACAAGCAAGGGAGCTATACCAGTACCATTTTCTATGACTTTGGTATGTCATCATCATCATCATCATCATCATTATCATCACCAATAACAACAACATTCTACAAACTAAAGTTGCCATGGTCCAGTTCAAAGATCCAGAACAGATCAAACCCAGGAAAACTTTAGAGTGGAGCGGGAAACTGCAATTTTGATTCTGCCCAATCTAAGTTTTGTAATTTTCAAAGTAGACAGTGGTTGTTAAGTGTGTGAGAAATTCAAAATCAGTTGAAATCTTGAAGAAAACTGATTATAAAAACATTACATTTCAGGGATTTTGATCCTTTTATACATTTATGTTGTTTTATGCGTAGGACAGTCCTCTTGACTTATATATTAATTTTAATGCACAACGCCTTTGATTTAACATGGGCTTAAAAAGAGACAATTAATCAAATATAATTACAATACAGACAAAAGTTCATCTTTTTTCCCCAAAAATCAGATTAGTTAATAATGATATGTAACAGTGTTAGTAGAAGTAAAAGTAGAGGAAGCTGATGATAATGGATAGTTGTAGCAGTAGTAGTAGTCGTTGAAAGTAAAAGAATAACATGAAAGAAAGAAACAGCAGTAGTAGTGATAAGAGTTGAGAGGTTACCTGATCACTTCTCCAATGCTTGCCATGAACAAGAAGCAAACCAACGTCTCCATTGCATGAAGTGCTCAAACCAAAAGATCTCTCTTAGGCTCAACGATGAAGGTTGTTCTCTGACCTTGTAAACAATGCCTTCTGATGACAGAATGGATGCTGCATGAGATATATGACACCAAATGTTTTTGCCAATCCCTGAAATAAAAATTACATCAATAATATATTTCAATATATATAATTTCAACACTCAGTCATCAATATATTATATATATTATAGAGATGAAAAGAAAGGACTTAAACCACCAGGATAATTTCAGAACAGTCTGTAGCTTGAAGGCTGATCAGGTTTTAAATCAGTTGCTAAAACTGTCACTATCATACTCTTGGCTCATCAAAGGTAAAATGAAAGTGTGTTGTACCAAAACAAATCAGTTTTAACAATAGAATAAATGGCTGACTTACGATATAAAATGTACATACAAATAATACAATTTACACGCTTTTTACAGTAAACTTTAGAACACAGTCCATTGCCTCCCTTAAACATTATCCCCATGTAAGCAATAAACTCAAAAACCAAAAATATACATGAAAATGTATGGCACTAAACGATAGACCAAATCATCTTTTTTTCGATAAATACAGTTATTTCCTAGGCGACTAAATCAAGCGTATATTAAAAAAAGGAATAATTCTAGAATAACTAACCCGAACTAAAATAAGACAAATGTACGATACAAAATCACCTCATACCTATGTATACAAAGACCCTTTCCCGAGACAGTCTCCCCTTACATAAAATATATATCATTAATTTCGCTTTCAGTTTGATCTGGTTTTGCAATCGTGAGAAGGTGCCTGCATGATATAAAAATCAATAATCTTTAGCAGCAGCAGCAACTACAACATTCTACAAACTGTCTATAGCTAAGTTGCTGCAGTCTAGTCTGCTGATCCTGTACAGGTCCAACCTACCAGATGTTGAGAGTGGAGGGGGATTCCGCCCTTTCTTGGGGATCATATATATATATATATATATTTTTTTTTTTTTTTTTTTTTTTTTTTAAAGTAGACAGTGATTGTTAAACAGACTGTCCACTACATGTGATAAATTCCAAATCAGTTGAAATATTAAGAAAACTCCTTAAACATTATATATCTGGGACTTTGAGTCTTTTTTTCTCACGTGTATGTTGTTTCATGCGTAGGACAGATCCTTTTGACTCCTATATTTGTAAAGTTTTAGCGAATAGGTTGGCAGTAGGTATGAATAGAGAAATGGACTCCATTTCACGAAATGGACCAAGAATAGCAAAATGGAGTTTGTATTTTATTACTACGATATCTTATTGCGAAATATTTAGTAATTTGGTTTATAATCAGTTAGAATAAATCAATATCTTGAAAGTGAGTGAAAAATATATATGTATCAGATATTATATCATTTATTGCCCATTCCAACAAAGCTGAGTCCATTTCGCTGTAAAAACGTAATCGATAAAGTTACGAAATGGAGTTAATAATATCATAATTGGGTATGTTTTACTCCTTTTATTCATTTTTGTAATGTAAATGATACTCTTGTTCATGAAATACTTTACTTATCGGTGATATTATGCAATATTTAAATGGTAATTGATGAGAAGTCCACTCGGACAAAATGGACCGAGAATGGTGAAATAAGACTTTTGACTTTTACACAATGACATTTTATAGATGTTTTTTCATTATAAATATCAAAATTTAATGTTAAGATAAGGAATATTTAACAATTGAGATATGTATTGACTTAGTATATAGTATATTATATTCATGAAATCAAGTCCATTTCGCAGTTCACAGAGTATACGAAATGGGAAATGGACTGAGAATAGTAAAATGGACTATTGATTTTTACACAACGGCATATTATAGGTGGTTTTTTGTTTGTTTTTGTTTTAAATAATGTATTAATTTATCAATAATTTCATGTAAGATGGAGAAAATTTTAAATTTATGATACTTATTGAATTAGATAATAGTATATCCATGACATGAAGTCAATATCGCATTGCATAGTGTAACTGATAGGATCAACCTCGGTTATCCAGCCCCATTGTTGTTATATGTATTTGTATTATTATATGTGTTTATATAAATATGACTTTCTACATGTAATTTTCATTAAGCTTATTCCCCAACAATGATCCCCTTACTCATTCGAACCAACACAAAAGTAACCACATTTCCCTCCCATTCCTCAGAACTAGTGACCTGTATGGTGTCGTTGTAACAAATGAAACTCTTAACATGTCATGAAAACAGCACTCCTCCAAGTGAAGAGAAACAGGCTAGGATTTCGTTTTTTCACCTAGGCAACTACTCATTCATTCATTTTTTTTTTACTAGAAACATTATGACAACCAAATAAAAAAGCGCAAATTTACTCTACGTAAGAATCCTAATCCAGACAAACCAGAATCCAACTTACTACAATGTCAAAACATTCCAAAACCTTCCCTAACATAGAGCCGAACTGTTGGTAAACACAATGAAACTCTGAGCAAATGGCGGACGGTAACCACGTGACATACGGGTAACCCCACCATACAATAGGGCAAACTCCACCAATTTCTAATACACTTCTTAGAGGAAATTCAGTAGAAACATATAGTAAAAAATCACTATTTGACAAGTACAAACTATAAAAAATGGAGAGAAAAGTGCTCTTCTTGGTCATAAACAGAAATGCAAGCTCAAAATGTATTTAACTTTTCTACAAAAGGGGAAAAAAAAGTTTTTTATATCCAAGGCTTAACACATCGGAACCATAAAGAACTCTCAAAACAACCACACACAACAAGTCTCTGGCATGAAACTATAAAAAACCAGCACCAGAAATGATTTACCCTTAATTCCCACCTAGTTATTCCTCTGTTACACATTTTTTTTAACAAGAAAAGGTCTCAACTAGAAATGCAAACCCTGTAAATTCCATTCAAATTCAAAATTAAATATTAAGAGATAAATCAAGGATTACATATTTCTCCTCTTCCATACAACTACAGGATCAAAGAAAAAAAGGGGGGGGGGGAGATTATTGGATAAAGGAATAAGCTATGTGCATAAGGAAAATTGATTATCCCTTAAAAAAAAAGAAAAAAAAACAAAAAAACCTGACCCACCTCAACTCTAACACGCAATCCCAGGTATCCAAACGATGCCTATGAGAGTAAGCGAAAAACCAAAGCAAAAACATTGGTCACCTGGGAATCGAACCCAGCCATCTTGACACAATGACAAGATGTACCACATAACCAAAATCATGCTTGGTGATTCTCAAAAAAGAACCTAAAAAGAAAAACAAGAGAATTATTATCAAATCAACTGGAAAAGTAACATTTTATTTTGATCAAATAAGAACTATGGAATGAATCTCAAAAAAGGGGAGGGGTCACAAATATTGACATCTAAATAACACCAAGGTCAAGATAGAGACATCAAACAATTTAAGAATCAATTAAAGAAAAATAGTGTACAATACAAAGGTAATTAGATAATTAGAAAGAAGGTAGAATTAGTGTGTAAAATAAATGTAGGTAATATCACAGTAGAATAGATAATAGCCAATAGCCAATCCAGAAGTCTCTCAACACACAGATATAAAGTAGGAACAAAAAAGGAAAAATATACAAAAGTTAGAACATTTTAATCCATAAATATAGTAACAGCTGTAGTAGCTAAGTAGCTCTTATTAGTTTTAAATCTAGAACATACTGCAAAATACACATAATTAATTACAGAGTAGATGAAGGAAAGGGGGACCGAGAACATCAAAACAACAATAAATAAAGATGGGATTACACCTAATTAAAGAGGTATGATGGGAGACAGACAACAACATAACCTAATATACCTCATCAAATTATGAGCCTACTGGAGGACAGCCCCATATGAGCCCTTTTACAAACAAGAGGCCCATGATGGCCCTAAATCGCTCACCTGAGATAAATAGGTTGACCCAAGGAACATCTGTACCAATTTATTTTAAAATCTGGCCAGTAGTTTGGAGGAGATGATTTTAAAGTTTTCATTTTTTTTTTCTTTTTGTTGCCATGGCAACCAGAGTTCTACATGGATCAAGTTTATTTTAGCAACTTTTGTGAAGGTTGACCCAAGGATCATCCCTGCCAAGTTTAATCAAATTCTGTCCAGTGTTTTCAGAGGAGATGTTGTTTATAGGTTTCTCTATATACATATAAGGCAAATAAGCCCCGCCCCTGGCGGCCATGTTTTTTTACAGATCGGAATAATTTTAGCAACTTTGGTAGAGGTTGACCCAAGGAACATCTGTACCAATTTATTTTAAAATCTGGCCAGTAGTTTTGAAGGAGATGATTTTTAAAATTTTCATTTTTTTTTCTTTTTGTTGCCATGGCAACCAGAGTTCTACATGGATCAAGTTTATTTTAGCAACTTTTGTGAAGGTTGACCCAAGGATCATCCCTGCCAAGTTTAATCAAATTCTGTCCAGTGGTTTCAGAGGAGATGTTGTTTAAAGGTTTCTCTATATACATATAAGGCAAATAAGCCCCATCCCTGGCGGCCATGTTTTTTTACGGATCGGAATAATTTTAGCAACTTTGGTAGAGGTTGACCCAAGGAACATCTGTACCAAATTATTTTGAAATCTGGCCAGTAGTTTTGAAGGAGATGATTTTTAAAGTTTTCAAATTATTTTTCTTTTTGTAGCCATGGCAACCAGAGTTCTTCATGGATCAACTTTATTTTAGCAAATTTTGTAGAGCCTCACCCAAGGAACATTCCTGCCAAGTTTCATTACATTCTGTCCAGTGGTTTCAGAGGAGATGTCGTTTAAAGCAAATTGTTGACGACGGACGACGCACGACGCCGGACGAAGGGCGATCACAAAAGCTCACCTTGAGCACTTTGTGCTCAGGTGAGCTAAAAAAAGGGACACCCCATTCAGCCCATAAGGTCGTAGCTCCATATGAGCCCTACAATAGGGACACCCAAAAATAAAGAGCCCCATATGAGCCCCACAATGGGGACGCCCGCCTATGAGCCTCAATATGAGGACGTAAAATGCCCTTCCCCAGACACCACAAGAACACACAAATAAACAAATATGAGCTCTAGGTGATCCCAAAGTTCACCAAAAGACAATATAGGGCTCTCCTATCATGCCTCAAAAAGAAAAACAGCAACTATAAATTATTATTTTTTCTTCTCTTAATTCAGAACAACTAATACTCTCGGTCTCTCAAAAATTTCTAGGGCAGGCTTCCGGTTCGATTTTTCAATTTTTTTTTTCTTCCAAGTTTCGGCAAAATGACATTAGGCTGATTAGCATCAGACTCTAAATTCAAACTCTAATTCAACTCTTATTTTTATTCAACACTTTTTTAATAAATAACAATAACTATTTTTTCTTTGGCGCAAAATCTATACAAGGTTGAAAGTATCCTTGCTAGCTGAAATTGGCTATCTAAATTCAAAATTTACCCTAAAGGGGGCCGTCGTTTTTTGGCAGTATACGGGTGACGAGGTTATTTGTTTGCTGGCCTTGCAGTCCTTTTCCTCATCTAACATCTCAAATCTACTCATGAACCAAAGTCCAATTATGGTCGGCACCGATGAGACGGTTCTACGGTCTCAAGGGGAATAAACGTGGCACCTCAAGTGCGCTGTTTTTCCCGGCGAGACAGAAGAAGAAGGAAGGCACAGTTCATCTCCAACCCACATGCCGACCATTTTCACGGACCACATGAGCAACAAGCAAACCCTTCCATATCCAATGGTAATTAACACCTCCAGCTCAAATTAGCTCTGTTAATTACCAAATAATTTAGATACTAAAACCTCTACTTTAGACATTAAAGCAATAAATCTGTAAATTACAGGTTTTCTTTTAAAATTTGACCCACTTTCGATTTCCAAATTTAAATTTTATAGGAGTGATGGGTCACACTCCGGGGTCCGCCCACAGAGCCGAGCAGGCAGATGGACCCTAATTAAACAACGTTATCAGTCAGTCAATCAGTCTTGTTATGAAACAGGCCATTGCAGGCACTTCAGGGGGTCTGGATGGCCAAATGCCAGATGGCCCCATCCCATCGGGGTAATACAAAACTTCAAAGGGTGACATGCAGATGTCTGCATTCTCTGGAGACCATTCTCAGTATATATAGGGCTGATTTTCACCAAAATCCTAAAAAAAATATCAACATTTAAGCAAAAAAACTTTCATCAACACAATGAGAGGTGACATGGCTGCACACTTAAAAACTGGCCATATTCCACAGAACAAAGGCTTGAAACTGACTGACTCTTCATCTATGGACACCTACATGATACATACTGACTGCAGCAGAGAGGCTTTGAGACTGAGGGTCAATCCGTAAGGCCAAGAAAGTCCACTCCTAAAACAGCAAAGGCGCATTTGGCTAGCATGGGCCCACATCTAGGCCTCTCATTAGAAACAGCAGAATGCAGCATTAACTTTGGGCATAAGACTTGTGGAAGGTGAGATGACTTCCATGGGCTATGATGATATATGTTAAGGTCATAATCAAGAGTCAACCAGCTGTGATCAGCCTAATTTATGGGTGGGAAGGAGAAAAAAAGCATCTCCTGCCTTGAAATGCACTAACTGCAACTACATCTCACATTAAATCACACCCAAAACAAGCTGTATCATAAGGTTCAAACTCCTTACCATGTGTCAAACACCCAAGCATGATCATGGACTGGCAGAAGGGTCAAATGATGCCTAAATGGGTTTCTTAACAACACAGTAAAGTGATGAATTCTGTTGAACTGCATTCCTAGAGTAAAAATAAATGCTTTTTAATAAATGGAAGCTCTTGCTTGTCCTTTATTTGAATATCATTGTTTTCATAAGTGCCTGTAAATAAGATGCTGGAATGTGTCACTGAGTTTTATATTATAGCAGTGAATGAGCCTTTTAATTGCAGTTACCAGTTCACATGATGAAGAAAAAATATGTACACATTTGTCTACACCATGAAAACTAACCACTTTTATTAAAGCGGCACTGCCCTGTCTTAAAAATATAGTGTATTTGAGTTTTTTGTTTTGATTCTTTTTTAGAGAAAGAAAGAGAGAGAGAGAGAGGGGGGGGGGGGAGAGAAAGAGAGAGATAGATAAAGAGAGATATATATATATATATAAAGAGAGAGAGAGAGAGAGAGGAGTTTATACATATCTTCAGGAATTTCATATGAGTTTTTCATAAGACTCAACAATTCTTTTCAACATGTCTGAATTCGAACTTTAATTTCTATTTGATATTATACAAGTTTTTACCTAGTCGCCATTTCATCAATCAGCTTGTTTAACTTTTGCTTTTTATTTACTTGGAGATATGTACCATATGTTTGTAAGAAAATATTACTTTATGATTTGATATCTTTTTCCTGAATAAATTTGTTTAAAAGCATTAAACTGCTTCTCAATAAAACTTTCATAATATCTTCATCAAACTTGCTTTGTTAAGCATCTATAATTTTAGACAAATATTGGAACTCCATTTCAGATATGACAAAGTATCATAACTAAGCGTTTACCATTCCCTCCATCTGAAGAAAAGTAAAACCACGACTGCTGTGATCGGTAACATGGTTAGAAAGGTCAAAGGTCAATGGATGTAGTTGTACCATAAGTGTTCCGTGGTTCCATGTCTATACAATAATAAGGTATTCCTCATAACAAGTTAGTCAAGGCATCAATATGATAAGTGCATTTTAGTCTCAGATAAGTGTTGTTGTTTTTTTTCTTTCAGAAATTCTGTAGATCTTTCAGTGTTTGTGATAATACTTCTTATTAAATAAAGGGCATCCTTAAAAGGTTTATTGTGGTATTCACAAATTCATTTATTATATCAGATGGAATAACACACATTAGTTTTATACTCAGTGGTATCTGCTTGGTACCACATCATTCAATTACAGCAAATGGTAACATGCCATCATCACTTTTTTCACATAAATGTTTAGGGAAGGACATATTGATTAAGAAAATGATAATCTGGTACTAATTTCTAATTACATGCACATTGTCGTTGACATTTTGTAAGTGATTGTACAAATGGTAATATAATATTAAATTTCGCTGGCCGCGACATACCAAAATCTTAAAAAAAATGCTCCTGCATGGTAGTTCACCCTATTGCTTGGTGCTCAGCACAAAAGTGTAGTTCCAGGACTGATTTTCCCAGTGTCAGGATAATGCGACTGGGTGTGGTATTATGCCTATTGTATACGGCGTGATGTTACAGTGTGGCATCACTAAAACTTTGCCGTGTAGACAAAGGTCCATGAATGACTGATCACTGTCGGTGGTACATTAAACACAATCAAAGCAACGATTATTCAACACCCGTCGCTTTAAACGATTGAGTTACATACATGTTTTTATTACTGAATAATTCTATAAGCTGGCTAAACTATAAAGACAAGGAAACAAATAATTACTTTGCAAATCTGTCATGTACAGATGTTGTTTATAAGTGTTACATACTTTAGCATACACCATCAGATTTGATTGCCTGTTGAGACGGACAAACACACAGAATGGATACTCTGTATCTGAAAAACAATTCCATATACTCATCCAACAGGAAACCTCTTATTTTGTCATAAATCATTTGTTTGTGGTTATATGCACATTGAATTTAGCAGTGAAAAATAAAGCTTTGCTCTTCTAATAAACAAGGTTACTTGTTACAGTTTATTCCGACCGATCCATTTATTTTTCGTACCGACTCAAAACCAATTATCCTAGCATTTGTATTATAACGGTTGCAAGCATTTTTTTTTTTTTTTTTTTTTTTTATGTCACATGCTAGAAGTAAAGAACAAGAGGGCCAAGATGGCCCTGAATCGTTCACTTAGAAATTTTGCTTTCATTGCCTTTTACAACATAGTCATACTGAATACAAAATCCATACAGAAGAACAGCAATATAATTTTAATTCCACACAAAAAATTTACATGTGGTCCAAAAAACAAAGTTAACCAAAGCGTGGGACCAATTTTGACCCCAGGGCCAGGATTTGAAAACTTGGTTCAGGTCCACAAGGCCAGGTTACGTACCAAATACCTAATCCCATGATCTTGTGGTTTCTGACAAGGATATCTTTTAAAAATCTTTCATAATTTATGTAAGTCTATGTTAAATCAAGTGACCCCTGGGATGGGGAAAATTTTGAACCTAGGGCCATGATTTGAACAAATTTGTTAGATGTCCATAAGGCAATGTTACACACCAAATATCTAAACTCCAGGCCTTGTGGTTTCTGAAAAGAAGATTTTTCTAGATTTTCCTATTTAAGCCCATGTAAAATCAAGTGACCCCTTGGACGGGGCCAATTTTGACCAAAGTGCCATGATTTGAACATACTTGGTGATGTCCATAAGGCAATGTTACACACCAAATATCTAAACTCCTTGCCTTGTAGTTTCTGACAAGAAGATTTTTTCTATATTTTCCTATTTATATGCCTTTGTAAAATCAAGTGACCCCTGGGGCGGGGCCAATTTTGACCCCAGGGCCATGATTTGAACAAACTTGGTAAAGGTACACTAGACAATGCTACAAACCGAATATCTAAGCTCTAGGCCTTGCAGTTTTGCAGAAGAAGATTTTCAAAGTTCTTAGTCTAATTCTATTTTTAGCTCCTGTGACCTACTTTTTCAACCAATCACAATAATTTGAAAAATCTTGATAGAGGGCATCATAAGGATGATTCCTGTGAAGGTTAAAATCCATTCGCAGTTTAGGAGATGTTATTTAAAGGAAATTGTTGATGCCGGACGCATGGACAAAAGGCGATCACAAAAGCTCACCATGAGCACTTTGTGCTCAGGCGAGATAAAAACAATAATAAAAAACAAACTTATTTTTTACGACCTACCAACCCTTTTCATTTTGCGATGTCGACGGAAACAAACAATCTATTTTTTTCTTTCTTTTTCCTACCCAGGTCAACTGATAAATTTTCACAAATTATGTGTTCTTTTGTGAAAACCAGGTCAATCATTGACTACCTTGTTTTCATTGTAGTTACTTGATTACGTGTAAGTAATTTTGGATGCATAATCATGGAACACAACACTGGAATGGTCAATTTGAACTATTTTATCCTAAACCAATAATTCCTAGATATATTAAACGTCACGGTGTATCTTCTGGCACTCAGGATTTCAGTCAAATTTGGCTGAACGATTAAGCTGTATATTTGTAGCAGCTAAACAATGTATGTATAACACTGTTAAATCATGTGTCAGGAACCAGACAACAATGTCCGACATGTTTGACTAACACATCGGCTTGAAGAAAGAAGGTTCCAGCTCACCTCTGCTCTTTGTTTGTTTTTTGGGTTTAATGCCTCTGCTCTTTATATTGTTCATTAACGACATTATTTATAACATAAACATAGATTTAAAAAATATTATTACTGTAAATTAGCTAAAAGTATTCATTAAAATGACTGTGTTTCTTTTAAAACATTGACATTTCTCCTTGTAAGCGGGAGGCTGTGGTTTCGATTCTAGGCTGCGACATACAACAACCGTTAAATAATTTTGTTAGGATTTCATTAATTGGCACTCTGTAATTCGCAAAATAAAATCAAAATGAGGTAAGATTTTCTGATGACAAAATATATAAGTAATACTGTATATTATGAAGAAAATCTCTTTTTTATATTTTTGAAGAGACATATACTTTTAAATATCTGACCAATTAATAGACAGGGGTGCTGAAGCGTTACTATGGTTATTCAATCACATATTTTACAAACAAAACCAATCTGTACGACTACGATTTTACACTTAACAATACAGAAGAGATAGACATATATTATGACATCAACATGAATACACTATACAAATACTTAAAAGAATGAGCGAAAAAGTCTACGAATATCTGGATCAACCTCGTATAAGTGCAGTTCCACGACTGATTGTTCTCTTGACTGGCCGCTTAAGGTAAAGTCCCTGTAATGGTTCGCTACATTTCGGACCTCATGACCTTCACGGAGATAACCAAGGTTTCCTAATGTTTCATTAGGGTACAAACCTGTCCTCTGTGCCCATCTTATACTGAGACTTCTCCTCAGGGACGACCAGTATCTCGAACTGATTCGTTTTAATGGTTCTTCCGGAAGTTGATAATAAAGATGTGCATTGGCATTTCTACAAATTTCTAATGCTCCAAACCAGTTTATTAGGTCAAAGCTGTCCTTTTCAAATGTTCTTGATTTGTCGTAAATGACATTAAAGACAGTGTGATAATACAATAAATTTTATTGCTGAAATTGATAGAGAGAGAAAGAAATTTATGAAAATATTTATTTATTTAACATAGATATAATATATTTATTCATGAGGTAAAGGGATTAAATTTAATTATGACATGAAGCAGTTGTATGTGTGAATGTTACAATCAGTGCAGTTGAGGAGATTTTCATAAGCCATGCTATTTTTTATCCAATTGTTCTAAAAAATTGTGCCTAGTCAAAGTTTTGAACTTCTAAATTCAGAATATTAGAAAACTATCAAAACCAATAGAGTCTTATTTTTCAAGGGATAAACATTGATTAAACAATATAATGACAGGTAGTCATGAGGTGAATATTTGTGCCATACGAAATTAAATTCACCTTTAACATGCTGTGCACTTTTGAATTAACTTGACGCCAAAACAGGTATAGCTCCGCCCCAAATGTTTGTCGGAGGTCATTGAACTAAGGTAACTATTAAAAGCAAGATTTATGTGCATTTGAAAGTCGGAGGTTTGTACAGCTTTTCACTGGTTAAACCAATATGAATATTCATTTCAGAGCGTTTCGGCATCATGTTAATTAAAGGAACTAATAAAAATAAACAAACAAGAGGCCCAAGGGCCATAGACACTCACCAGAGTACATCTGCATTTTAAAATGAAACAATTGTTTTCTGTAACAAGGAATGTTTAACTGTGACTATTTTATGTGGTACCTTTTGAGAGTGTCAATATGAGTCTATATGAAGGAAAAGATTAAATCAGTAACAGTTGTTAATCTGGAAAAAGCAGCCCAAACAATTTCAAGTACAGATAAATCGGAGTCAAAAACCACACAAAATACACCCTTGACTTGGAACAGTTAACTGGTTGTAAGTTGATGGATTACATTTCTTTTTTTTTGAAAAACGTGCTTGCTTCCATTAAGATAAAAATATTTTAGACAATGGAGTGAAAAATCACACAAAAATACACCTTTGACTCCGAACAGTTTATAGTGACTTAAAACTGATTGTTGGAGGTTGATGGATCCATTTGTCTCATATAGGACACTAAGGAAATTAATTACCGACAACTGCAAAAAATTACAACGTATATATTTTCCGTCTTCAATAATGAATTTATATATTGTATTAAATAACCACTTTATGCAATTTCACTCCTTTAATATAGAATCAATCTTCCCGTGTTTCTGTTTTTTAAACTCAAAAGTATATATCTGTAAATCTTTAATTGAAACAGAAGTGCAAATAGTAAAATGGTAAGATGGCGGATTTGTCTTGATGACGTCACGTGAAAACAAAGGACATTTCCTTTGATTTTGATTAATTGCTAAAATTGTCTGAAGAACAAAGTAAAAATTAGCCAATTAACCCTAAATAAACATCTATAACAATGTATTTTAAATCTGGCTAGCAGTTCTAAACAAGATGAATTTTAAATATATCTTTTCATTGCATTGCAATGGCAACTAGAGTTCTGCGTAAATCAATATAAATATAATAAATAAGCCTCCCCTCTTATTGTTGCCGAGTTCACATCCAAATAATTTTGAATACTTTGTAGAGCTTCACCCAAGGATCATCAGTACCAATTAAAAACATTTTGAAACCCTGCAAATTATTAATCTGGAAGATGATTTATATTAATCTTGAAGAAGATGATTTTTGTTCTATTTATTGCCATGGCAACCAGAGTTCTGCATGGATCATTTTTATTTGAGCAAATTTTGTAGACTCGCATCCAAAGATCATTTTTACCAAATTTCATCAAATTCTGTCCATTGGTTTTAGAGGAGATTTTTTTTTATCTTTCCCTATATAAAAAAAAATGTAAAATAAGCCCTGCCCCTGGCGCCATGTTTTTTTGTGGATCCGAATAATTTTAGCAATCTTTGTAGTGCTACCCCCAAGGATCATCTGTACCAATTTATTTTGAAGTCTGGCCAGTAGTTTTGAAGGAGATGATTTTTAAACTTTCCAAGAATTTTTTCTTTTTGTTGCCATGGCAACCAGAGTTCTGCATAGAGCAACTTTATTTGAGCAATTTTTGTAGAGTCCCACCCAAGGACCATTTATACCAAGTTTCATCAGATTTGTCCAGCGGTTTCAGAGGAGATGTCTTTTAAAGCAAATTGTTGACGACGGACGACGACGGGTGATCCCAATAGCTCACCCTGAGCACTTCGTGCTCTGGTGAGCTAAAAATATAAATGATGATTTATTAGGACGTAGGATAGGTTATGGTTTCTCGGGATAAATAAAAAATATAAGTGATGATTTATTAGGACGTAGGATAGGTTATGGTTTCTTGGGATAAATAAAAAATATAAGTGATGATTTATTAGGACGTAGGATAGGATATGGTTTCTTGGGAGTTGAACCCAGTCCTCTTGGTAGAACACCAAAAGGTTCCATTAAACCAATAATCTGATATCCTTCATCCTTAGACTCAATTTGATTAAAATTAAGAGTGCCAGTGATGCCACAATATACGCCGCCACAAAATATAAAGACCAAGAGGGGTCTTTTAATTATTGCTTTTAACATTTCTGTAAGCATAATGAAGTCTGTGAGACCAATTAATTTAGCTGAACAGAGATAGAACCCTAAAAATGCTTCCAATATGAAAGTAGGTCAAATAGCAGTATCATTATGAATCCTTTTTTCTTTCTCCACATAACTCTTGCAAAAATCACTGTACCAGAAAATCCCTGCTTTATGCACTTTTATCTGTTTAGAAACTTGAGTTGTGTTTTCAAGAGACCATGTTTAGAAAGGCATAACTATTGCAAATATTGATGAACATCAAAATCCGTGCTTTGTGCATATCTACCCAGTATAGTAATGACATTGCCCAAGTTTTGAAAAGATTAGGTCAGAAACATACATGAAATTGCATTCACAAAGCTGAAATATCAATCAGCTAAAGAGACTAAGTTTCAAGGGACAAAAATCTTGCAAAAATTAATGAACCGGAAAATTGCCACTTCATGCACATCTACCCATTATAGTAATGACATTGACCAAGTTTTGAAAAGATTCATTCAGAAACGAAGGGGGAGTTGCGTTCACAAGGCTGCAATATCAATCAGCTACAGAGACTAAGTTTCAAGGGACAAAATCTTGTAAAAATCAATGGACCGGAAAATTGCCACTTCATGCACATCTACCCATTATAGTAATGACATTGACCAAGTTTTGAAAAGATTCATTCAGAAATGTAGGAGGAGTTGCAATATCAATCAGCTACAGAGACTAAGTTTCAAGGGAGGTACAGACGTACGGACGGACGAAGAAGATGACGCCAATATATGACCGCCTCCGTATAAAAAGACTACCTGTTGTGATTTGTACAGAAGTTAATTAGATGGAACTCAAGGTGATTAAACCCCGACCCCCGCACCCTAACTTGTCTTCATGTGAGTAGAACAGGACAGGATTGTGCTGATTCCTATGTGAAGCAGTGTTTTAAAATGTCAATAGAAAAAGTATCTGATCAATAGTAGCATAAACCAACGTTTGGTGTATTTGGATACACAATTTTTGTACATCGTCCCCTACAGTTCAGCCTGAGGACACAAAGTCCTCAGTTGACGTGTGTCGCCGCGAGGAGGCACTGTATAGGGCTTGACCATGGAGAGGCTATATACTGGCAGGGGAGACTGATGTTCCCTTTTCGCCAGAAACTGGCTAGCCAGCGGTGGATGCTAAAGCACACCACACCAGACGCGTCACATGGCCCATTTTGACACACACACAATAGCCAGAAACTGGGGGACGTTATCAATCGAAATTGATATCTGTGAACCCCAAACACAGAGAACTCTTAACTTTTATTTCTGAACTATTATGTGCCACTTTTTAAGACAATGACGGGTCGAGTCGTGCCACTTTTACAGACATTGACAGGTCCATGAATAAGCTGAAGAGGAAACAAAATATATATTATTATGAGACAACAACAACAAGGAAAATATAGAAGAAAAAGGCAATGAAAAAAATTATGAGAGAAAAAAAGGTTTTAGATAAAAAAAGAAAAACATGCCAAAACAAAAAGGAGAACCGTCAAAAAAAAAAAAAAGTTAAAAAATTTTTAAGAAAGAAAAAAAAACAGTTAAAGAATAAACTAAACAAAGAAAAAAAAAAAAAAAGATAAGAAAATTAAGTAAAAAAAGTAAAAGAAAATGAAGTAAAAAAAAAAGTTAAGGAAAGGAATTAACCCAAAATCAATGAGGATATATCTTAACTCGAACAAATTTTGCCCTACTTCATAAGTAGTAAGAAATAGGCGATGAACTGGACTATTTCAGTAACTACGTATGAAGACCCCAAACATATTGGAATATAACTACATTTAAACAAATTTTGCCCAACTTCATAAGTAGTAAGAAATAGGGGATGAGCTGGACTATTTCAATAATACTATGAAGACCCCAAACATATTGGAATATAACTACATTTAAACAAATTTTGCCCTACTTCATAAGTAGTAAGAAATAGGGGATGAACAGGACTATTTCAGTAACTACACATGAAGACCCCAAACATATAAGAATATAATCACATTTAAACAAATTTTGCCCAACTTCATAAGTAGTAAGAAATAGGGGATGAACTGGACTATTTCAGTAACTACACATGAAGACCCCAAACATATAAGAATATAATCACATTTAAACAAATTTTGCCCAACTTCATAAGTAGTAAGAAATAGGGGATGAACTGGACTATTTCAGTAACTACGTATGAAGACCCCAAACATATTGGAATATAACTACATTTAAACAAATTTTGCCCAACTTCATAAGTAGTAAGAAATAGGGGATGAGCTGGACTATTTCAGTAACTACTATGAAGACCCCAAACATATTGGAATATAACTACATTTAAAGAAATTTTGCCCAACTTCATAAGTAGTAAGAAATAGGGGATGAACTGGACTATTTCAGTAACGACGTATGAAGACCCCAAACATATTGGAATATAACTACATTTAAACAAATTTTGCCCAACTTCATAAGTAGTAAGAAATAGGGGATGAACAGGACTATTTCAGTAACTACACATGAAGACCCCAAACATATAAGAATATAATCACATTTAAACAAATTTTGCCCAACTTCATAAGTAGTTAGAAATAGGGGATGAACTGGACTATTTCAGTAACTTCGTATGAAGACCCCAAACATATTGGAATATAACTACATTTAAACAAATTTTGCCCAACTTCATAAGTAGTAAGAAATAGGGGCTGAGCTGGACTATTTCAGTAACTACTATGAAGACCCCAAACATATTGGAATATAACTACATTTAAACAAATTTTGCCCAACTTCATAAGTAGTAAGAAATAGGGGATGAACAGGACTATTTCAGTAACTACACATGAAGACCCCAAACATATAAGAATATAACTACATTTAAACAAATTTTGCCCAACTTCATAAGTAGTAAGAAATAGGGGATGAACAGGACTATTTCAGTAACTACACATGAAGACCCCAAACATATAAGAATATAATCACATTTAAACAAATTTTGCCCAACTTCATAAGTAGTAAGAAATAGGAGATGAACTGGACTATTTCAGTAACTACGTATGAAGACCCCAAACATATTGGAATATAACTACATTTAAACAAATTTTGCCCAACTTCATAAGTAGTAAGAAATAGGGGATGAACAGGACTATTTCAGTAACTACACATGAAGACCCCAAACATATAAGAATATAACTACATTTAAACAAATTTTGCCCAACTTCGTAAGTAGTAAGAAATAGGGGATGAACAGGACTATTTCAGTAACTACACATGAAGACCCCAAACATATAAGAATATAACTACATTTAAACAAATTTTGCCCAACTTCATAAGTAGTAAGAAATAGGGGATGAACTGGACTATTTCAGTAACTACACATGAAGACCCCAAACATATAAGAATATAATCACATTTAAACAAATTTTGCCCAACTTCATAAGTAGTAAGAAATAGGGGATGAACTGGACTATTTCAGTAACTACACATGAAGACCCCAAACATATAAGAATATAATCACATTTAAACAAATTTTGCCCAACTTCATAAGTAGTAAGAAATAGGGGATGAGCTGAACTATTTCATTCACTACGAATGAAGACCCAAAATTATAATAATACAACTACACTAAAAGTAATTTTGACATACTTCTTTATTTTTGCTGAAGAGACAGCATCGGAAGAGACAGTAGTCGGATACAAGGGAGTCCGGGTGCGATACCCTAGCTCTTAGCGAATAGACCCCTTGGTTCTTTTACGTGCCCGGTGTAAAGCACCGATACACGGATGAAATGTTTCTCGGTAGAACCAGCACTGAGGTCTCCGAGTTCCCATAGCAGACCCATTTTGCTGATTGCAAGCAAAGGTTGCATCTGGTACCAATTTTTACGTCTTTCGCTTGACATGGTAGTAATAAATAAGAACAATCTTACATGTGCATGCTGGAGCAGGCCACACTCTCATCTGTACCATTCTGGTAGTAGTGCATGGTACCATCTTAAAACCAATCAAACTGATTTAAACGGCATTAGGGTCATTTGTGTAGTTGAACCATCTCACAGATCCTCGACCAACTGTAAACAGAGATGTAAAATTAAAAAGGCTCTGATGATCTTTAAAGCAGCTCGTTCACAAAAGATCATTAGCTAAGCATTAGTTGTTTTTTTTTAACTATTTGTATGTATTTCGTTCATCAATACCCATTTACAGAGACATGGTCCCATATTGCAACATTCTGTGATTGTAAAAAAAAGGGCTGTCAGGGAACAGCACGGTCGACTCATCTAACACCTTGACTGCATTGGATCCTTATCATTATCTGCATGTTCATCTTCTTTTCAATTTCAACATAATCATAGTATACTGAGATATAAGCATGAAAGCATCTTGCATGCAAAACTTTAACCAAATTTTCTAAGTTAAAAAGGGGCCATATTTTGTAATATATTCCATCAAGTGTTATCTAACTTGACTGTCTGATGCCCCATAGCATATTCATTAACTTTCAAGTCCACACCATGGATTATAAATTAAATAAATTAAAAGAATCGTGCCATTTCAAACCTGAACTAAAATATGACAAATGGACAATACCAAATGACATCATACCAACGAAAACAAAGAAGCCAACCCTTTGCATTTTCTAAAATTAAGAAGTCCACTAAGTGATGCAATGGAATTAAGGTAAGTAAATTTATTACATAAATTTTGCTTTCGGTTTGATCTGGTTTTGTAGTCGTGTGAAGGTGACTGAATGATAAAAAAATCATCATCATTATCAACAACAACATCTACAAACGGTCTGTAGTTGCTGTGGTCTAGTTTGCTGATCCGGTATAGGTCCAACCCAGGACATGTTTGTTTATTTGTTTGGGTTCAATGTCCCACCAACAGTATTTAAGTCATTTGGAGACTATGTCAACTTGAGGCATATAGGGTGCTGCCACACTGCAGCATAACGCTGTAGACACGTGGCATGATAACATACCCATTCACATTATCCAGCCACCAGACCAACCAGTCTTGGAACTACCCTTATATGCTGAGCAACAAGCAAGGGAGCTATACCAGTACCATTTTCTATGACTTTGGTATGTCATCATCATCATCATCATCATCATTATCATCACCAATAACAACAACATTCTACAAACTAAAGTTGCCGTGGTCCAGTTCAAAGATCCAGAACAGATCAAACCCAGGAAAACTTTAGAGTGGAGCGGGAAACTGCAATTTTGATTCTGCCCAATCTAAGTTTTGTAATTTTCAAAGTAGACAGTGGTTGTTAAGTGTGTGAGAAATTCAAAATCAGTTGAAATCTTGAAGAAAACTGATTATAAAAACATTACATTTCAGGGATTTTGATCCTTTTATACATTTATGTTGTTTTATGCGTAGGACAGTCCTCTTGACTTATATATTAATTTTAATGCACAACGCCTTTGATTTAACATGGGCTTAAAAAGAGACAATTAATCAAATATAATTACAATACAGACAAAAGTTCATCTTTTTTCCCCAAAAATCAGATTAGTTAATAATGATATGTAACAGTGTTAGTAGAAGTAAAAGTAGAGGAAGCTGATGATAATGGATAGTTGTAGCAGTAGTAGTAGTCGTTGAAAGTAAAAGAATAACATGAAAGAAAGAAACAGCAGTAGTAGTGATAAGAGTTGAGAGGTTACCTGATCACTTCTCCAATGCTTGCCATGAACAAGAAGCAAACCAACGTCTCCATTGCATGAAGTGCTCAAACCAAAAGATCTCTCTTAGGCTCAACGATGAAGGTTGTTCTCTGACCTTGTAAACAATGCCTTCTGATGACAGAATGGATGCTGCATGAGATATATGACACCAAATGTTTTTGCCAATCCCTGAAATAAAAATTACATCAATAATATATTTCAATATATATAATTTCAACACTCAGTCATCAATATATTATATATATTATAGAGATGAAAAGAAAGGACTTAAACCACCAGGATAATTTCAGAACAGTCTGTAGCTTGAAGGCTGATCAGGTTTTAAATCAGTTGCTAAAACTGTCACTATCATACTCTTGGCTCATCAAGGTAAAATGAAAGTGTGTTGTACCAAAACAAATCAGTTTTAACAATAGAATAAATGGCTGACTTACGATATAAAATGTACATACAAATAATACAATTTACACGCTTTTTACAGTAAACTTTAGAACACAGTCCATTGCCTCCCTTAAACATTATCCCCATGTAAGCAATAAACTCAAAAACCAAAAATATACATGAAAATGTATGGCACTAAACGATAGACCAAATCATCTTTTTTTCGATAAATACAGTTATTTCCTAGGCGACTAAATCAAGCGTATATTAAAAAAAGGAATAATTCTAGAATAACTAACCCGAACTAAAATAAGACAAATGTACGATACAAAATCACCTCATACCTATGTATACAAAGACCCTTTCCCGAGACAGTCTCCCCTTACATAAAATATATATCATTAATTTCGCTTTCAGTTTGATCTGGTTTTGCAATCGTGAGAAGGTGCCTGCATGATATAAAAATCAATAATCTTTAGCAGCAGCAGCAACTACAACATTCTACAAACTGTCTATAGCTAAGTTGCTGCAGTCTAGTCTGCTGATCCTGTACAGGTCCAACCTACCAGATGTTGAGAGTGGAGGGGGATTCCGCCCTTTCTTGGGGATCATATATATATATATATATATATATATATTTTTTTTTTTTTTTTTTTTTTTTAAAGTAGACAGTGATTGTTAAACAGACTGTCCACTACATGTGATAAATTCCAAATCAGTTGAAATATTAAGAAAACTCCTTAAACATTATATATCTGGGACTTTGAGTCTTTTTTTCTCACGTGTATGTTGTTTCATGCGTAGGACAGATCCTTTTGACTCCTATATTTGTAAAGTTTTAGCGAATAGGCTGGCAGTAGGTATGAATAGAGAAATGGACTCCATTTCACGAAATGGACCAAGAATAGCAAAATGGAGTTTGTATTTTATTACTACGATATCTTATTGCGAAATATTTAGTAATTTGGTTTATAATCAGTTAGAATAAATCAATATCTTGAAAGTGAGTGAAAAATATATATGTATCAGATATTATATCATTTATTGCCCATTCCAACAAAGCTGAGTCCATTTCGCTGTAAAAACGTAATCGATAAAGTTACGAAATGGAGTTAATAATATCATAATTGGGTATGTTTTACTCCTTTTATTCATTTTTGTAATGTAAATGATACTCTTGTTCATGAAATACTTTACTTATCGGTGATATTATGCAATATTTAAATGGTAATTGATGAGAAGTCCACTCGGACAAAATGGACCGAGAATGGTGAAATAAGACTTTTGACTTTTACACAATGACATTTTATAGATGTTTTTTCATTATAAATATCAAAATTTAATGTTAAGATAAGGAATATTTAACAATTGAGATATGTATTGACTTAGTATATAGTATATTATATTCATGAAATCAAGTCCATTTCGCAGTTCACAGAGTATACGAAATGGGAAATGGACTGAGAATAGTAAAATGGACTATTGATTTTTACACAACGGCATATTATAGGTGGTTTTTTGTTTGTTTTTGTTTTAAATAATGTATTAATTTATCAATAATTTCATGTAAGATGGAGAAAATTTTAAATTTATGATACTTATTGAATTAGATAATAGTATATCCATGACATGAAGTCAATATCGCATTGCATAGTGTAACTGATAGGATCAACCTCGGTTATCCAGCCCCATTGTTGTTATATGTATTTGTATTATTATATGTGTTTATATAAATATGACTTTCTACATGTAATTTTCATTAAGCTTATTCCCCAACAATGATCCCCTTACTCATTCGAACCAACACAAAAGTAACCACATTTCCCTCCCCATTCCTCAGAACTAGTGACCTGTATGGTGTCGTTGTAACAAATGAAACTCTTAACATGTCATGAAAACAGCACTCCTCCAAGTGAAGAGAAACAGGCTAGGATTTCGTTTTTTCACCTAGGCAACTTCTCATTCATTCATTTTTTTTTTACTAGAAACATTATGACAACCAAATAAAAAAGCGCAAATTTACTCTACGTAAGAATCCTAATCCAGACAAACCAGAATCCAACTTACTACAATGTCAAAACATTCCAAAACCTTCCCTAACATAGAGCCGAACTGTTGGTAAACACAATGAAACTCTGAGCAAATGGCGGACGGTAACCACGTGACATACGGGTAACCCACCATACAATAGGGCAAACTCCACCAATTTCTAATACACTTCTTAGAGGAAATTCAGTAGAAACATATAGTAAAAAATCACTATTTGACAAGTACAAACTATAAAAAATGGAGAGAAAAGTGCTCTTCTTGGTCATAAACAGAAATGCAAGCTCAAAATGTATTTAACTTTTCTACAAAAGGGGAAAAAAAAGTTTTTTATATCCAAGGCTTAACACATCGGAACCATAAAGAACTCTCAAAACAACCACACACAACAAGTCTCTGGCATGAAACTATAAAAAACCAGCACCAGAAATGATTTACCCTTAATTCCCACCTAGTTATTCCTCTGTTACACATTTTTTTAACAAGAAAAGGTCTCAACTAGAAATGCAAACCCTGTAAATTCCATTCAAATTCAAAATTAAATATTAAGAGATAAATCAAGGATTACATATTTCTCCTCTTCCATACAACTACAGGATCAAAGAAAAAAAAGGGGGGGGGGAGATTATTGGATAAAGGAATAAGCTAGTGCAAAGGAAAAAAAAAAAAAAAACCTGCCCACCTCAACTCTAACACGCAATCCCAGGTATCCAAACGATGCCTATGAGAGTAAGGGAAAAACCAAAGCAAAAACATTGGTCACCTGGGAATCGAACCCAGCCATCTTGACACAATGACAAGATGTACCACATAACCAAAATCATGCTTGGTGATTCTCAAAAAAGAACCTAAAAAGAAAAACAAGAGAATTATATCAAATCAATTGGAAAAGTAACATTTTATTTTGATCAAATAAGAACTATGGAATGAATCTCAAAAAGGGGAGGGGTTACAAATATTGGCATCTAAATAACACCAAGGTCAAGATAGAGACATCAAACAATTTAAGAATCAATTAAAGAAAAATAGTGTACAATACAAAGGTAATTAGATAATTAGAAAGAAGGTAGAATTAGTGTGTAAAATAAATGTAGGTAATATCACAGTAGAATAGATAATAGCCAATAGCCAATCCAGAAGCTCTCAACACAAGATATAAAGTAGAACAAAAAAGGAAAAATATACAAAAGTTAGAACATTTTAATCCATAAATATAGTAACAGCTGTAGTAGCTAAGTAGCTCTTACCCAGATAGCAAGGGTATATGGGACCCATATGGGCTGTATCTGGGTATGCCTATATGGGCTAAACTATGTGGGACCCATGTGGGTCCCATATGTAGAGTTTTTTACCCATATGGGACCCATATGGGCTGTATCTTGGTATGCCTATATGGGTTCGACGATGTGGGACCCACATGGGTCCCACATATATAGGTTTTTCCCATACTTAATCCATATGGGCTGTATCTGGGTATGCCTATATGGGTTTGCCTATGTGGGACCCATGTGGGTCCCATATACAGAGCTTTCTTTCCCATACTGGGCCCACATGGGCTGTATCTGGGTATGCCTATATGGGTTCGACTATGTGGGACCCATATGGGTCCCATATATATATAGTTTTTCCCCATAAGGGATATATATGGGCTGTATCTGGGTATGCCTATATGGGTTCGACAGTGTGGGACCCATATGGGTCCCATATATAGAGATTTACTGGACCCACATGGGCTGTATCTGGATATGCCTATATGGGTTCGACTATGTGGGACCCATATGGGTCCCAGATATACTATTTTACACATGCGCACTCTACATTTCCGGTTAACCGCAATATTCAAACCAACGGTCAACAACACAACGTACGCGATGTTAACCTACTTAGCTTTTCTTCAAAGTGACGGCCAGACGAACATTATTAGCCTATTCAAAACGTGAAATACGTATGTATAACATTGATTAAGATGCCTTTCTAATAATTAAGTCTTGCTTTTTTTGAAAATAATTCTGATTTTGAATAAGGAATTGGTTTGTAACGTATTTTCGCGAGTTGAGTTCGACTTGGTTATCGTATATTGTATGTACCGGTAGTTCAAATTCAAGGTGTCTAAGTTTAGAATTTACTTTTATCTGCTATAAATTTTAGTTTGAGGACCAAAGGATCAATAATTTCGATCAAAAGTTAGATAAATTTTATTGTTACTTTTTGCATTATTTACTGTATTGTTGAATAATAATGATAACGTTACGCACTGTTATTGGCAATTTTCTGGTATACATTCCATATGGTATTCCTACAAGATAACAAATCCTGCAACAAATCTGTGTTTACTATTATCATGTATTTATTTATTTCTGTATCATAAAGCACTGTTATAAATCACTTGTATTCCGATCAAAGTATACCTTGCTATTTAAACTTGCTACAGATATACATGAAGCTACATTAAGGTATTCACATCTCTGACATATAGAACTAGATGATTCATAATGTATACGCTTTGTGTAATTGTAGATAGAATACCGGGACGTTGTGAGGAGTTTTCTGAATGGAAATGAGCTGGATGTAAACTACAACTTCCATGGACTGAAGGGGATGCTGCCATTTACCAAACTGCATATCATGGATGAATTTTACAGTAAGATTTGCTGCAATAAACTCTAGCCAAGTCTTAAATGTAATGAAGTCATAGTCAATGCCTTGGAATTATTCAATTTTTATATCATTTACAAGAAAGCTATGTTA
The DNA here is from genome assembly GCA_021229015.1 of Solen grandis. NCBI lineage: Eukaryota > Metazoa > Mollusca > Bivalvia > Adapedonta > Solenidae > Solen > Solen grandis. Next base: position 1,221 of record JAIFHC010000775.1, on the reverse strand, counting down.
AGACTAAATAGAACCCAGAGGCTTGAGCTGATAACACACATCACCTGCATTATGATTTATTTATAAAATGCATTATTCAGTGGAACACATATGAAAAAAATGATACTTTATTCTCATCAGTTATATTTTTTAGTTTCAATGCCAAGTTTAACAGTCCCAACATTGTTTGGTTTGCTTCCTTAAGATATATTTTATACCTTTTGAACTTTCAGAACCACACCACTAAGGACACTGAGGTCTATAAATGACTGGCAGGTGGTACTGAACAGGGAAGGGGGAAGAAAACAGTGCAGCAAAAGTCAGACAAGTCTTCAATGTAGGAATTCCAACAGGAGACACTCTCAATAAGTGGAGGGACAGATTCATAGTGAATAGTTTAGAATATAGTTTTGAATAGTTGAATATCAGTCCATTAATTTTCAGACACGCCAAACTTTGAATTAAGTATACTATACTATTTTTTTTTCTTTTATTAAGCTTTAAAAGAATCTGTTCTGTAACTAACAGTTTTGTGGAGATTGGACTACTAGTATGTGCATGAGAATTGTTGATAAGATTAATTCAGATTATTTTTTCACATTGTTAAACATGCTATGCCAATAATCTATATGTTTTATATAAATTATATTTTCACATATCCATGTATCACTTGGCTGAACAAGAAAGTCTGCTTAGTCTGTATAATTATATTTTCACTATCCAGTTTGATATGGTTGATTTAGGTATTTTAATAGTACTGCTGAAGTAATCCATCATTACAGTTAGCCTGTTTATTTTGAATTTTAATGTCATTTCATATTTCAAGTACTTTAAGGTTAAGAACTTAAGACGAAATAATAGTTGTTATGTGTGTGATTGTGATGCATTTTTTTTTTTTGATGCATAAGAAATTGTTTTATGGCTAGGAAATAAATTTTAAGCTTTAAATAGCACATTGAAAATGAAAAATATCCATTTGTATTCAAATTGTATTTGAATGAATTTTGAATCGTCACTTAGAAATTTTGCTTTCATTGCCTTTTACAACATAGTCATACTGAATACAAAATCCATACAGAAGAACAGCAATATAATTTTAATTCCACACAAAAAATTTACATGTGGTCCAAAAAACAAAGTTAACCAAAGCGTGGGACCAATTTTGACCCCAGGGCCAGGATTTGAAAACTTGGTTCAGGTCCACAAGGCCAGGTTACGTACCAAATACCTAATCCCATAATT
>JAIFHC010000774.1:0-50000 GCA_021229015.1 Solen grandis | reverse complement strand
AGATAACTCTGAAGATACTTATCGTAGAAAAAATAATATAACTGCCAAATGTTGTTTTTTTTATTGGTTGAAACATAAAGAGATGTTTTTTTCGCAAAGTCGGAGAACAAAAAAGCGAAAATTAAGGTATGACTCATACGTGAAAATATTGCCAACATATATAAAAGACCCAAAAAAACATTGGTATCATCTTTTATCTCTATATATGTTTTTATTGCACTAAAATTATTAGTTTCTAATTTTGAGTTGCAATAAAAATAGCGCCATTTATATGATGGAACCCTCCACAATTTGATATTACCCCACCCATTTTACTCATGAACACAGCCTAAGGCACTTTACGGATGACCCTACCCTCAAAGTCAATGTCATACTTAGAGGTCTGAGGTAACAAATGGGGGGGGGGGGTGAGTAATAAACTACCACATACTATAATAGATCAATTTTGTGATATAGATGGACGATATATTATGCTTAACATAGAAGTTTACGACAATCCATATACCTTAATTAATATATATGCACCTAACGATAAAAAACTACGTAACAGTTTCTATAACAAAATTATCACCATAGCTGCTGAAAAAAGCCAAGGCGATCACAATGATACACTAAGCAAATCTGATAGGTCCTGTAAAAAATCTGAAGACATTAATATCTCGAAATCGTTTATGTGACATATGGAGATTTTTTAATGAACAAACGAACCAATTTACATGGATAAAAGCAGAATCGATTTTTGGCTTATCGATAAAAACTTAATACCACAAGTCTCAACGACAGATATCAGACCAGCAATAATTCAATATACAGACCATATGGCTGTTTCTCTTAAACTTAAAACTCCATCTAAACGTGGACAAGGATATTGGATATGAAATTAAATAAAAGTCCCGGCCTAGATGGTCTAACGTCTGAATTTTATAAGCATTTTTGGTATTTATTGGGAAATCTTGTAATTGATTCCTTAAATGAGGGGTATGAAAAAGGTGAACTATCTTATACACAGAAACAGGGTATAATTTCTTTACTGTATAAAAAAGGTGACCCAGAAAATCTCGAAAACTGGAGACCAATTTCATTATTAAATTTAGATTATAAAATTGGCGCGAAAATACTTGCTAAACGCTTACAATCTGTCTTACCGAATCTTATTAGTGAAGACCAACAAGGATTTATTAAAAATCGAAATATAAGGTTTAATATAAGACAAATAGAAGATATTATAGATTATTCAAATCTTTATAATACACAAGGCATTATTTTATTTTTAGACTTTAAAAAGGCATTTGATACCATAGAATGGTCATTTATGTTTAATATACTTGAAAAAAGTGGTTTCAATAGTTCTTTTTTGAAATGGGTGAAAACATTATATACAAATATTACTTCAAGGATCTCTAATAACGGATGGATTTCCAATGATTTTCATTTAATGCGCGGCATACGTCAAGGGTGTCCCTTGTCTGCTCTAATTTTCATAACGATTGTTGAAGTTCTAGCTACAAAAATTAGGAAATGTAAAGACATTGAAGGAATAAGCATAAGAAATACACATTTAATAGTCACTCAACTTGCAGATGACACAACATTATTTTTAAAAGATCATAATGAGATCCCGAAAGTCCTTGAGATTATAGAAAACTTTGGCAAATTCTCGGGTCTAGAACTTAATTTATCAAAAACAAAAGGTTTATTGATAGGTTCATCAAAAAACAAAGAGCCAAATAAAAATTACGGAATCAGTTTCACATCAACATACATAAAATCATTAGGAATAGTCTTTGGCAACAATAAAGTTGAATGTGTACATTTAAATTGGGAACAACAAATTGAAAAATGTCACAATTCAATCAACAATTGGAAAAAAAGAAACTTAACCTTTTTTGGAAAAATTACAATTATTAAGTCATTAATATTACCAAAACTTACATATTTGGCGCAAAACATCGTGACTCCCGCTCATGTGATAAAACTGTTAACTCTATTATATTCAATTTTATTTGGAATGACAAAAGAGATAAAATTAAACGCACAACGATTATCGGCAATAAGCTTGATGGGGGTCTCGAAGTTCCCGATTTCAAATATTTTTCGAATACTATGAAAATTAAATGGGTTAACTTCATAAAATCGAAAACACTTGCAAATTGGAAAACAATCACAAATATTTTTCTCGATCAATTCGGTCCAAATTATCAGATATTCAATATGAATTTAGATTCATTAAAGTCGCTTTCTATATATAAGATCAAACTGTCTGCCTTTTATCAAGAGTTAATTAAAATATGGTTGGATTTTAAAAATATATCTAAGCCAAAAGCGGTGATGAATTACTATACAATACGAAAACAAATCATTTGGGGTAATAAATATATAAAATTCAATAACAAATGTCTTTTATTCAAGAATTTGATAAACTCAGGTTTTATTTTCATCAATGATATCATTTCAAACACTGGTGAAATAGACGTGCAAAATATAACTAAAAAATTAGATAAAACACCATAAAATTAGCTATCCCCAAAGAAAGCTCTTCTTAAATCAAAGACATCAATTAATACAAAAGTTAAAACAAATTTAGAGATTTACCAGGGCGTGAAACCTTTTAAAGAGCTCACAAATAAAGAAATTTACCAAACATATTGTCAACTAGCTTTTCAAAAACCATTTGTTCATAAACACTGGGATAATCATTTTAACAAATCGATAAACTGGAGATCATGGTATGTCATTTTACATTGGGTGATTAAAGATAATAAAGTCAAACAATATAAATACAAACTGATCCACAACATTATGGCAACAAATTTAAATTTATTTCGCTGGAATATTTCTGTAAGTCCACTGTGTAATCATTGTCATCAAGTAGAAGATTATGACCATTTTTTAATTACTTGTCCGTATCTCCAACAATTTTGGTCAAAGATAAATGCAATATTTAAGAAATGTAACATAAATAAACTCATGAATAATTTGGAATATCTTTTAATTGGATATAAGATTGAATATAAAGAATACAATACCATCAACATTATACTAAGTCAAATCGGATACTGCATTTATAAGTCATATTTTCTATCTGAAAGAAGACAAAAGTACACTAACATAAAATTTTTTTTATTATAAAAAAATAATATAATTTAACCTTAATCTAAAGATATATTTTATATACTATTACTTCTAACGCTTTATCGTGATAATTCAAATGTCAATTTACTGTTGGTTTTTTTTGTGTTTTTTTTAATATTTATGATACATGTTGATCATGTTTTGTCAATTTACTGTTATCTATGTAATGTATATTCGCTATTTTGTGTTCTATAGAAAATAAACGGGTTACCACTTGGTGATTCCAAAGAGAAAAAAAAAACAAATGGGGGGGGGGGGCGTGGCTGTTTCTGGTCTGAAGGTTTGTTTATTCATGATGGAAATTTTTAATGATTTGGTACATATGTTACTAATAAAATGACTTGGTAACTTAAGACTTATTTAAATATTGACCTTTGGTGAGTTTACTTACCTAACCTTTAAAATGTTCCACTCTTCAAAACCCACCATACACTGACAGCTATTGTTTTGTGACAAAACACATCCAAGAAGCAGCACTGTCTCTATTAGTTTGATTTTTGGTATCAGTTTTCTCCTAGAGCACTTTACTGTTATGTTACTTTTTCTTTTTGGGTACAATCTTGCCAATAGCAAATGTCCGACGGTGGAGTTCATACATCAGGCAGTAAACAGCTTCCTTTGGAAACTAAAGAAGCTACCAGAGCAGAGAATTCTAGCCCACAAGTTCAAAATGATGGGAGCATTGAAATGACAACATTTGCACCGGACAAAGGTAAAAAAGCAGGTCACTTAACAAAGTAATTATGGTTTGTTATAACTTTACAAATGTAACATATATGTATAGCTATTATTTCTACTGTTCGTTATGTATCAACTGATTTACTATAAATGAAGCATGGAAAGAGTTGTAAGAATACCACAAGATGGCAAGTATTTTGGGATACATGTATATGGAATTATGTAATTTTATTTCTTCCGATTTAATTTTTGGATTGCTGATAATGGAGATATTTTAGTATATAAATCTCAATCATCTTCACTAAAATATCTCTTCTACCCTTCACTCAATATTAATTGTTAGACAGGGAATGTCTGCAATGTATTTTGTCCCAGCATAACTTACTGTCCTGAATTAAATGTTACACCAAAAGGGGTCGGGCACGAACGGTGAGTCATATATCACTAAATATAATACAAGGGATACTAGTCCCGAATGACCAAGATTCATACCTTTTTTCAATAAATGCAAAAATTTCAGTCAATTATGATGATATCTTTAAATATTATAAATTAAGGTACAATTAGATATACCTTTTGCAAGCATATACATTTATGTAACAGAAAAACACGACTGTTTCACTCATGTACATTTCGGGTCAGACCCATTTGGTTACAACATCTTATGCCGGTGCCTCACCTTCAAACCGCTATGCTCAAACATCTTAATCTTATGATTAAAAATCAAATGTTCCAACTATCAAGTTCCAACTTTTATCAAAGTTATGTGTTCAAACTACGAAGTTCTGACACTTAATTTGCTTTTCTTTACATCAATTATAAGAATATTGAACCTAAAAAGATGCAAACTATTTAACAATGCACGCAATGCTTGGCGAAACAATCGATAAGTTACGATTCAACGAAATTTTGTAAATATTGTATATACTTAAATCAGTTTCTGCTAAAAGTTTTCGTATTTGTGTCACCTACTTCATCTTCGACTGTTTATCACATTTTTTCCGTCACACTTCATTTAGCAGGTTACACAAGTGTTTCAAAGAACACTTGTTCAAGTGATTAATATAATTTAAGTAAAAGTTATACATATCAAACGAAATCTAAATGATTAAGAAGGGGCGGAACGAAAGAAGCGAGCGAGCGCCTTCTTAACCATAATTCCAGAGTGTATGGAACAATATGGCTGATTATCGAAAGGAACAAGACAAGATTGCTAATATACAATATGGCCAAGTTAAGGATCAGTTTGTGAGCGTTCAAGTTAGAGATCGAACACTGTTAATTTGACCATTTTTCATCTATTCAAGGGCCCAAATCTAGAGTGTCTAGGCAATATGGCTGATTATCAAAAGGAACTGAGATACTGTGTCCATATACATTGTGACTAAGTATGTTTAAGATCAGTTCACGTTTGTTTGAGTTGGAGAGTTGACGCTGTTAATTTGACAATTGTTCATCGATTCAAGGGCAATAACTCTAAAGTGTCTGGGGCAATGTGGCTGGTTACTGATAGGCACCGAGATATTGTACTCATAAACATTGTGACTAAGTATGGTTAAGATTGGTTACGTTTATTTGAGTTAGAGAGCGGACTCTGTTAATTTGACCTTTTTTATCAATTCAAGTGTCATAACTCCAGAGTGTCTTGGGCAATGTGGTTGGTTATCGAAAGGGACCGAGATATTGTGCCCATATACATTGCGACCAAGTATGATTAAGATGGGTTCACATTTGTTCGAGTTAGAGGGCGGACAACATAACTGGAGCCGCCCGATCGCAGGTGAATCCATAATACGCCCCGTCAAAAAAGCCGATTGATATGGTTTCTCGTGTGGGTTGGGTAATGTGAAAACGGAATTGTAGTCAAAGTACTTAAATGTCTTGATTGTTCACATTCAACTTGATACTGTAAGTAAATCATAGTTAATTACTTTAGTAATTTCCTTATTCTGTCAAAATTATAGGGAATAGCATTGGTACTTTTTTATGACTTTTACAAGTGGTCTATTAAAACTAAATCTCATTAAAATCATATCCTATTTGCACTCATCTACTATCCGCATTAGGGGTCACGTCAAATTGACCTTTTAAGTAATTTATATGCATAAACAAGTGCTCGATTTTAAACCAGTTAAATAGCGCGTTTCAAACTGACTTCGGTAAAACATTTTTCACAATTTTGAGAAAAATGTGCAGCCTGACCGGGACTCGAACCCAGGGCCTTTTGCTTACAGGGCAAATGCTCTACCGAATGTGGTACCGCTCTACCGAATGAGCTACCCGGCCGCTTAGACATCTTTCTACCCTATTGTGAGATTCATGCGATTTCTTCCCCCTGATGTACCGAACGATTCTGTAGCCGCCGATTTGATTGGCTTATACAAAGGTCAATCTGAGACGACCCTCTATACGATGTGGTCAGATCAATTAGCATACTGAATCTGATTTTAATGAGACTGATTAAAACTGGAGTGCAAATCACAATAGATTAAACTACTTACATAAAAAGTTTTTGATATACAGGGAGATTTTTAGGGATTTGATATATGTTTTGCTTTATATATTCAATGAAATCTGCTATATTAGAGAAAAATCCCTTGTAAAATTATAAACTTGTCATACATAGAAGCTCAATCTCTCACATAACATGGACAAGCTCTCACTACTTTTGTTCGAATGGGCTTTTTTCTAACGATTTTTATCAAACATTATTATCCCTGATATAGTAACATATTTTTAAACTGTAAGTCATAAGATTGAATATAGTTTGAACTAGTGGTTTTTCCAGGTTTCTGGCCCACCTTGGCTAGTACTTCAAAAATAATGCGAGCACGGGTAAAAAAAATAAAATATGTCGAAAACTGAATTTTATTTTTTTATCGACTCCCAAGATAAAAGCTTTTTATTTTCATTTCCTCCTCTTGCTGCTGCTTTTTTTAATCCCTCAAAAATTAAAAATAAACTAAAAAAAATGTTATTTTGTAGTTTGCTATAGTGGCATTCGCTATCATTATAACGATACATTTGATAAAAATTATGGCGAAGAAGGAACAATGAATTTAAACGCTTCCAGCACGACCAGCAGTGATATTTTAAGTTAAAATTAATATACTCCATGAAAACAAAAATAAAAGTTTGATTACAAGCGTATTTCACGTCCGTCGAAGAGCATAACATGCAGTTCAGGTAGTTTGATACTATGTTTGCAATAGAAGGTTTTTAAGCAATTTTTAAGGCGGAAACAAAATTCACGCTATTGAACTTTGATTCCCAATCGATGAAAAATAAGTATGGTTAATAATAACCCGTGTTCTCTCAAAAAGATGCATAAAAAGACAAAAGTGGTCAATAGTCTACGTAAATTAGCGATTAAATTGACACCGACTTCAGCACACAATAAGGTCATGTTTAATATACAGAAAGTACACAAGTGTATCATGCAGCCTACATATAACGAACAAATAACCCCAGGCTTTTCCTTCTTTATAAATTACCTAAAGAGACTTATAACTGATGGGATTGTTTTGTTTGATTGCTTTTAACATCCAACCGAACTATTTAGATAAATTGGTGAACGCTGTCAAAATGAAATCTTCATAACTGACCACTTGCATATTGAACAAGTGGCATGTTATCAAACTAACCTTTGGATCCTGCTATGGGACCAAGCAGTCTTAAAGATTTATTTGAAAACCATGCATCAAAGTGTGTTCAAAACAGTAACACTCGAACAACTTCGGTATTTCGCGGCCGATTTACAAACCTACAGTCTAAAAATCCAAAGGCGAATTTTCTAAACATCAATTAGTGTATTGCTCATTTCAAGAAATACTTTTTATATTTATATTCAAAATATTCAAATTTGTATTATGTTGTTTCTACAGGACAACCAAACCAAGAATGGAGATTATTTGGCTTTAAGTCTATATCATTTCCGAAAGACAGACTTTTCAAAGCGTTGGGTGAGATGAAGGTAATTACAATAATAACTATTAACCCTCTATTTACCTAAAAGTGAATGTAATGGCAGAGCCTGTTTTTTTTTTTGTTGTTGTTGTTGTTTTTTTGTTGTTGTTGTTTTGTGTTTTTTTGTGGTTTTTTTTGGCAAACATGTAGTTTTTATATTTTATTGATGGTATTCGTTCATATTAATCATAAATTGACAATGTTTATTTGGAATATAAAAGCTAATTGTAGATGAAAAGATTTTGAATGTAAAAAGTAGATAATGAACGTATGTATATCTTAGTAAGTATTTCTACGATTTGATTAGTCGCCATCTTGGCTGACTGTGGGTTTTAATTTATCCCCAAAAGCTCTCCAGACATACAATCATAGATAAAATGATCAAAAACCGGGAGTATTTGAACGTTTTTCTACACAAGGCGGAACAAATTTCTATGTAAACTTTTTTTCACATCAATCATTTTCATGTTAGGCTAGAAATCGCAGAATAATCAAACGGTTTATCAAGCCTATTCCAGAAAACCTCTTGAGAAAAATATCTTTGTTTTGTCGGAAATTGAAATATTTCTTTCTATTAAATAAATCTGGTGACAGCCTGTAATTTACTTCAGCATGGTTTAAAACCTAGGAAATTATCTCACTCCCAAACCAAAAACAGTAGAATGTCATTGAAAACTAACTAAAATGGCAGCTGTGCTGTCTGTACTAGAGAGAGAGAGAGAGAGAGAGAGATAAGAAAAATCCCAGAATGTTTTTTTTCTGTTGGGATTTATCTGAATAGACATGAGTTCATGTCTCAGTGCCCAACCACAGGAAAGGAGCCATGGGTTTCACATAAATAAACCGGCCTTGGGGCCCTTGGCTGTAAAGCCGAGGGTTGTGGGTTCGATCCCCAACTGGGTCGGACACGGTCTCTGTGATGAATGACTTACAATTACTTTATGATGGCAAATCGTCTTGCACCGCTGTACTAAGTAAACTACAGAGATATGTACTTAAGTTTCAGTACTGTCAGAATCCTGAGAAAGAGTTGTTAGGTGTACTAGCCATCTGTTAGCCTTTGGTGGCATTAAATGGTGTTAAATAAAATTTAAAAAAAGGTTAACACACAAAATGAAGTATATGAAATTAAAAAGGACCTATTGCTATCAAATGTTTAAAGGAGACTGTTTTTAATTTCATACGGAAGGATAATAGTTGCGGCATTGGAGTATAATACAGAATTGACTAATTAATGAAAACTTTCAATTGATGTGAACAGTAATGGTTTTATTGTGACCTGTAAAGAAGAATTAAACAATTTTACAGGAGTGACAAACCAACAGATCACATATCTAAGACTTATGATATGGTGCTAACAAAATGCACAGGTTACACTAAGGCTGTATAATCGGTTGCCCGTAATTGATGTGGCAATATTATCGTTGAATCGGGTATTGTTTGGCAATATTAACCTGAGACATCTAAAAATTCAGTGACCTTCCTTCGGCATTTGTCGGTTTTTTGAAGTCAGCCATGTAGACTTATGATTATAGGAAAAGTATAATACAGTAAGTGATTATTAAGATTAAGAAACCAGAACGAGCTTAGCGGATAACGGTTTCTTAAGTGTAAAATTATCTATTAATATTGAAAAAAGGTCCCGCGAAATCGCAGGAATGTTTTTAACTGTTGGGATTCGTCCGAATAGATGAGCTATATCATGTACCAGTGCCCAGCCACAGGATAGGGACCATGGGTTTCACATAAAGAAAAAACCGGCCTTGGTGGCGCTTGGCTGTAAAGCTGAGGATTGTGGGTTCGATCCCCACTAGGGTCGGACACGGTCTCCGTGATGAATGACTTACAGTTTCCTTCTGATGGTCATTCGACTTCCACCGCTGTACTCAGTTAACTAAAGAGATGCGTGCTAAAGTTTAAATACTGTCAGAATCCCGGGAAAGAGTTGTTAGGTGAATTGGCCATCTGTTAGCCTTTGGTGGCATAAAATGGCGTTCAATAATTCAGATAGAATCAAATAAACCAATTTTAACACACAAAAAGAAGAGGATAAAATAAAAAGGACGCAATGCTGTTACATGTTTAAATGTGTGTGTTTTAAATTTCAAAGGGAAAGGATAATAATTGCAGCATTATACTATAATGCAGAAGGAGCTTACAATTGCTGTGAACAATTATAGTTTTATTGCGACCTGCACAACAGAATTAAGCATTTTCTTCTACAGAAATGACAAACGAATTGAAAATAAAAATACCATATAAAAGTACAGAACCACAGGTTAAACTTGGGCTGTATAATCCGTTGTCCGTTATTGGTGTAGGTATATTAATATTTAATCGGGTATGAATGACATCAAGAGTCCCACTTCACACAGCTATAAAGAGCCATATACCCCCTCTCGACCTCGGAGGCCCCATGCTGTATGCCAGACTACAGCGTCTTCCTTCCAAGCGTTCGTATAAAACGCCACACAACATTACGTCGAAATATAAATTGGATAACTCTCAAATATAAAAAATAGGACCCGTGTTATTAAAATGAGAACACAAAACCGATTTCGATGCTTTGCAACAATCGTGTAACGTGGCTGTTAGTGAAGCTTCCCTAAGAAGAGTAGACGTATTTTTGAACAATACCAACAACCCACTATAAGGTGTTCCCCAGAAATGTTACTATCTTTATCCAATTCGGTGGATTCACCAGAAATTCTCGCAAACTTTGCAATTTTGCTTATTTTCAAACATAGATAAAACAACTACTGAATGGTTAGTGAATAACCATGATACTCTGTATACATAGTGATGTTCCGTAACGGCGCCAGATCCGACACAAAAATCAGCTCGTTCTTTTAGTAATATAGACGCACTGATTAGCTTAAAGTTTCTCCCGCCCTATAACTGCATCACGTTGCTATATTTGGAGATGGCACTTTAAAATTGTTACGTCAGCCTGGACACACTCAAGAACGTGTTCTCCAAATCTAGATGAAATTCATGGAATTCGTGCCTTTTTTTTCTTCTTCTTCTGTTTTGTCAGACGGCTTATCCCTTGTTTAGATTTCAATTATTAGGCACGGTCATTTTAATTTCTGTGATGATCTTCTGATCAGTCAGCTACTTAGATTTTAGACACCACTACACAGCAACTGGTTAACGTTAAGGAAAAAAAATGAACTGTGTGGATAATTAAACATATCTATAGGAATGTTGTATAAATTTAAACTCCCTATTGTAATACATATATTTATTTTAGTGTCTTATTTTGCCCGTTACGTCCAGTGTTAACTTATCCGACTACGGTTCCGAAGGTTGTGAATTCGAACCTTGTTGGGGGTTTGGTTTCATGACCTTCCCAGGCGCTAAGTACTGGTCCAATCAAGGAACCGTCGAAAGGGATTAGTAGAAGTTATAATATTTTTTCCCAATCAAATAATTAAAGTCCGTTTGGATTGAGCTGACAATTATCATTTTGCAAAAATAATATTTCTGAAGCGTCCCGCTGTTATGTTATAGAGTTTGTATATAACATCATTATTGAAACAACTTTGCTAACTGTTTAAAAATGATGATCACTATGCGCCAGTCCGGCAATAATGATATACACACATCGTGTATAAGGTTCGGATGTAGTAAATACAAATGTATTACCATATATGACAATCACGTGGCAAGAGCTGAACATAGTTTAAAAACATATGACATGCGCATTTCGCCGTAAACTTGTTCAAGTCTCGCAAAATTTCGAAATCTGAACCAATTAAATCGATCATGATTGGATGTCAACAGCGGGCAAACTCTAAGTTGAAAGGTTGACAAGACATTAAGGTATGCAACAAACTCCGGCGCAGTGGATTGGTTCCGCATTATTCACTGCCACATTGAGTACCACGTAAAATAATAGTAACCCGGTGAAATTAGAAGATTAGAGATCCGGTAGTTCGTAAAGGACACATACTAGCATCGAACATACATACTGAACAATGAAGAATGAAGCATAAAGTGCTGAAACATATAAATGAAGTCCATGCTACTTGTGAAATGATAAAAAGAAAAATAAACAATTGTGAACTTCTTGACACCCACGTAACCATAGTGTGTATCAAAAAATCTTCATGCAGCAGATACTTTCCTTCTTAATTCACTACATGTTTATTCGACAAGCGTGTTGATTAGTTTTTTTTTTGTTTGTTTTTTCACTTTTGATTTTAGATTCGAGTATTTCATATCAGTTCAGTTTTATTTCATTTAAGTAACATTAAAATATATAAATGATAAAAAAAACTATCATCATGTGAGTTACATGGTGGCAGTGATCAAAGTAGTGTAGCGTGACGTAACTGGTGCGAGGAGTATGATGTATAAAAAGTCACGTCATTGATTACCTGGTTTAGCTGAAATTCAACTACATGTATTTTCAGCTGTCGCTTCGGCAGAGATCTGTGCGTTGGTTACTTGGTATGCAAGTGTTATGATGTTTCCTAATACTGTTGGCTGCGGGATCATTATTAATTTACATACCCGAATGCCTTTTACAGCCAAAACGAACTTAGTGTTCACTTGGTACAGCCGCCTTTCGAGTCACTTATTGCATAAATACCAGAAACTTTTATACCCAACTGTCTTATACAGCCGCTTGCCTTATTGAAATATTTTCGGGCTGGCTAGACAGTTTTTTAGCAGTTGATTTCACTTAGTATAATATATATATAAGCAGTTGGTTTTAAATAAATAAGTCAATAATTAGAACATATTTCTTGACCCAAATCAAAATTGATGGAGCATAAAATGCAGTAATATTTTCAAGTTTAGGGAATATATAAAATGCAGTAAGATTTTCAAGCTTAGAGAATATATAAAATTCAGTAATATTTTCAAGTTTAGGGAATATATAATATGCAGTAAGATTTGCAGTAAGATTTTCAAATTTTGGGAATATATAAAATGCAGTAAGATTTTCAAGTTTAGGGAATATATAAAATTCAAACCATAGACCTATTAACCTTGTTTGGTAGGTCTGTGTGCAAAGTCAGCTAAAATAAAAGCTACTCATTTGATCAATAAATAAAAATGTTTTTTAAATATTTATTCTTGAAATTTGAAATTATCATATGCAAGATATTCATAAATTATATATATGGTTAATAAGTGAAATCAAGTTTAGCCAGTCCGATAATATTACCATTAGGCAAGCGTCTGTATAAAACAGTCGAGTATATAAGTTCCTATTGACCCGACAGGCAGCTATGCCAAGTTGGCTCTATAAGTCGTTAATATTGATCCCACAGCATGCAGTATATGGACACATAACATTTGCATACCTTTCTGCCGTGTTATCTATAACATAGTTCACACGGATGCCGAGCAAATAGCTTCGATTCCGATATTATACCCAACATATTTTTTAACATCACATGTATTTCTTTAGATACATATTTTCAAGTCTTTATATATGTTTATATAATTTTAAGTTCACATTTCCCTTTAGTAGAGAACTATTTTGAGTTCAGTTCTTTAATCCGCTGTGCCAGTTACTGAGGCGTACTTGGCATGTTCATTATATTGCTGTTTTGAATATTTTTTAATGTCATTTAAAAAACATTTAAATGTTAATAAATATGATTTAAAGACAATTTCACTGTTCATTTAATAACCAAAGAATCATTTTAAAATATGAGGTCCATACTATTTTAAATATTCTTTGATAATGAAAGAAAACCAATTCATCAATACGAAAATAATGATCTGTATTTGTTGATTTTCGCTTTTATTGAAATTTTGGATATGTATTTCCGTGTTATAATTTTGCTTGTTTTCAATTGTAAATAAAAAGTGAATCTTTGAAATTAAAGATTTAAGTAAGGATATTAAGCGTCATTTTAGAATAACGTAGAATATATATATATTTTATTTTTGTAATCACATCTATATATTCTCCTGCTGCAGACGTGTTTGAACGACTTAAAGCTTATCCTCAAGACTAGCGTTATGGAAAGTGGGACATCGGATGATCCAGGTACTTGTAATATGTTTGCACTGTTCATCAAACATGTTGACCTGCCTTAATGCTTTCTATAATGTGTATAATTTGTAAAATTAGTTTATTTGTGGGAATAAAAATGTATTAACAATTCACACAAATACGAGTAAAACGCAGAAATTTTACGAGTGCTTTCAGATATTTTTGTAATGACTTAAGCTACTTTCAAACTTAATACTTAGTAAATACAACTATATTCTCTGTGAACCAAAAGCTATATGCGATTCGTCGTTAAAATCGTATTTCTGTGTATATTATTATAACATATTTTAAGGTACTGCACATTAACCCTTTATTCGTGATGCCGTTTTCCATACGTTACAAAGAGGGCTAAGATATCTATGTTGTTCAATGTAAAAATATATGATATAGCAGACAACACGGGATGCGATTTTAACTAGTTTGCAGTTGGTTTGGACACATGTTTTTTTGGTGTAGTTGTCTAATGTACTTCAACTTTGACCTATTTAAGGATGAAGACGTGCGACAGAACCGAATGTGTATTTTAACAGTTTAACGATAAATATTAAGTAATTAAAACACTTCTCTTTGATGCATATTGAAACTTATTTCGGGTCGAAAGTAATAAATACCTACAGTATATCATAGCCTGTTCGACTGAAAGACGGTGCGCTTAATCACAACTAGAAAAGCTCTCGCGAAATCGCGGGAATGTTATTGATACCTCAGTCACAGTTGCAACGGCGATTCTAAGGCCGTCGCAGATTTTCTACAGTCAGTCACATTATGTTAGGGTAGCCGTTCGACGTATTTCAAAATAGTACCGACGACATTAGTTCCCTACGGCATTTAAAATGATAACGCACGATCGCCGTACGGCGAACCTACGACAGGCTTAAGGTGAACGTACTTTTGTTACACGGCGCTCGTGGAAATTGTATTGTCCTCATAGGTCAAATGGAATCCATATGAACTTAGGGCAGCCGCACGTCAAACGCACGGCCTTCGTACGCTCAAGGCATGGTCACCGTGAATCGCTCTACGGCATGGCTACGTGTCGAATTGCTACGGCGACTGCAGAAATGAAAAAAAAAGGTTTAGCTCCGCGTTAAAAATCTACGGCGACCTCTACGGCCTGCAAAATATAGGAACACGCCCTAGGGAGACCTACGGTCACCGCAGAATTTCTGCGGTCCCCTCAGGTATTTCTCGATGTAGAGGGCGTACAGTCGCCATTTCCTCGCCAAATGTGATTGAGGTATTACTGTTGGGATTGGTGTTGTTTCATGTCCTAGTGCATAACCATAAGACAGGGACCATGGGTTTCACATAAATAAACCGGCATTGGTGGCGCTTGGCTGTGAGAGTCGATCTACATAGGGGTTGGACACGGACTCCGTGATGAATGAATCATATTTCTTTTTGATGGTCATTCGTCCTCAGTTAATTACATAGATGATTGCTAAAATTTCAGTACTGTCAGAATCCCGGGTAACAGTTACATTTCTTCTACACAATGTATTTTTTTTTCTTTTTCATATTTACTTAACAGTTACTTTTTATAACTTACGGCGTTCAATTTTTAAGTCTCAAATATGGCACCCCGTTTTTGACAGACGAGCATTGGCACCGCTCTGCGGCGCTCTAGTTAGATCTATCCAATTTCGATGGATTCAACCATAAATTCTCGCAAACTGTGCAATTTTATTAATTTTCAAACACAAATAACACAACAACTGAATGTTTACCGCATAACCGTGATACTCTGTATACATAATGTTGTTTCGCAACGGCTCTAAATCCGACACAAAAATCACTCGTTCTTTTTGTAAAAGAAGAAAGGTTTTCTTCCTTTTATGCTTAACTGACTTCCTATAATGAATTGCACCACAGATGTATGTTTCATACATCATATAACTGTTTTACTGTCTCCATTACTTTAATCCCATCAACGCCGCATATCTTTTATTTCTTTTACAAGACATTTCTTGTTGTAAATATCACTAAAGCTATATATCAATAGACAACTAAATTTGCAATGCAGTTATAAATCATTTGTACTTAACTTGAATATAAAAATGTAAATAAATAAAAAAATGTTTCCATATGGTTCCCATTGAAAATTACTGTTGTTATGAAGCCAAATTTACGCAGTGTAAGTTAAGTAATCGTAACAGCCAGATTCAGGCATAATACCGTTATAAAGGCTCTATCCCATCACTCTTCACTGCCTAGCACAGTTCAGGATTTGAGGCCCTGCCATGGGGATGGTTATTTTCACAAGCAATGTAATAGGTATACATGCTGAAGCTGAATTAAATTGCAATATCAATTTTTAAAGCAATTCTAATTTCCATAAAACGAAGTAATATTTCGAAGTAATACTGTTTGAAAAAGGTTTGATGATCATGTTCATACTGAGTAGGGAAAGGATAGACAAGGTAAAGCTTTATGATCTTGCGGAATGGGAGAGAAGAATGAGATTGAGAGAGTATTTCTTTTCAGATGATGAACAAGTTTCAAATAAACAGGATGCTAATAACCGATTAAAGTAAAAGAGAAAGGTAATTTCACACCGTCATCTGGCAGAGAATATGTCATGTTTGATGACGTATTTACTTGAAATTTTCAAGACTTTATGAAAGTACATTGTTTCGACATTTTTGAAAATTTTAAGTTCATTGGTCTAATTGGCAATTTTATATGATTTTTTTTTTAAATTCTTGATTAGGTATGCATGACGTCATAGCCACGTGACAAAACAAACATTTCTTGCAGTATGCATTACTTCAATTTTAACTCTATCAATTCTGAAGATTTAATTAAGATTGACTCAAAATTCATGAAGACAGAACGAGAGAAATCTTTATAGAAAAATGTTGTTTGTCTTTTTAATGACGTCATAACCACGTGACTTAAGAGAAAATAATTCATAAAATAGAATGATAACCTCTATGCTGATATGCTGTCCAATTTTCAAGCTTCTAACGCATCATGGGACTTTGTTACATGTTAATATATTTTTAGGACCGAAGTTCGAAACTCGGTATTGCCATGAAATCTTTATCCTTTCGAATTTGGAAATATGAATGCAACGGTGCACATCTACATTCTAACGAACATCTTCCGTGAAAATATCAAGATAACCCGACTAGAACTGAAGGCTCTAAAGTGCGAAAAAGCTTTTGAAGCTTTTCAGATTTGACGTCATTAGACGTCATTGAAAAGTAAAAATAATTGAATATATAAAAAGATACTTTTTATCGCTGCAATTTCAATTTCATTAAAATTGACTCAAAATGTATGATGCCAGAGCGAGAGAAATCTTTGGAAAAAAAAAGGATTTTGTCCTTTAAATGACGTCAAAACCACGTGACTGAAGAGGACATCTTTCAGAGAAAAGAATGAAGACCTCTAGCCCGATAAGCTGTCACAATTTCTATGCTTCTAACACATCAGTAGCCTTTGTAACATTAAATAATAGTTTTAGGACCAAAGTTCGAAACTCGGTGACCGATTCGTGTTCATGACTCTGTGTATAAGCTTCCCGTGTCCAATGAAGTTTCAATTTTACCAATTTCTAAGTTCTTACCTTCGTGTGTTAGAGTACCACATTACATTTGATGTGGAGTCCAATTTGGCATCTATATATTGGTTCCTGTGTGAATATATAACTCAATGTCTGTAGCACGTAGTATTCCTTAAGGAAGAAGACTAAATGGTGTATGTTTTTGTTTTTGCAGTTGAAGATGAAGAAAGTAGTAACGTCGTAATAAGGGAACCTAAGTACCTAAACCAGGTAAGAGGTGGGAACGCTTATTAATTGTTTTGATTGCCCGCGTAGTCTGTAGATAACGTCAAGATTGTAACGTGAATATTGTTAGTTCAAGTCTAGCCACAATTTATTCGATTTTTGAAAACGACTTACCTTCGATTGAAGTTAGAAAGGTGAAAATCTTGTTAGTTTTTTTCATCTCCAGTACTCTGGTTCATCCAGAAACAGAGTCATAGTATCTAACTGCCTTTAAATAACACTTACATTTTGAAAACACATTTAAACACTGACACAATGGTGTTAAAAATTTTCCGATAATAATTATGACAAGTAATAACTTTGCTACCTGAAATTATGTTGCTTGTTTTAAAAGTTGAAAACAAAAATGATATACAGATATTGTCATCTTTGAGATTAATCTAAGTCTTAAATCTGCTCTATTTACAAATTGTTCTTATAAACAGAGTCACACAAAACAAAATTCCTTGAAAAAGTATGCATTGTGATTTCAGCTGGATATGATAGAAATCTAGACTGCACATTACTTAAGGTTCCGGGGCTCTAATGCATACAGCACCCGTAAACGAGCTAGATTTAATGTCGACAGCTTTGAATCAAAGTTGATTTCAAATCCAAATAGGGTGAAATTTGTTCTCTCTATTTTCCTCTTTAATCAATATTTCTGTATCACATAGGTCAGATTTAGAAAGGAAAGAGTGTTCTATTTATTTGTTAATTGTGTGTAACGTAGTCACTCACAACTATAGTACCTACTGAGCATTTGATTTTCTACTTTGGAAACCGAAGAACCTCTCAGTTTTGTTAAAATGATCTAACGATTAAACATAACTCTACAACACAGGTATGCTGAGATTTAGCAAAAATGTTGAAAATTCAATTTTGTATCAAAAAATATATTTACAGGACACAATTATTGTCTGTGGCATAAAAACACAAAAGATCTAATTTCTCTATAAAGTTGTAAAGCTATCACTTAACCATGCGAAGGAGTATAGTTTATTTTGATGCAAAGGTGGGTCGTAAATAATTTTGGATCATAGTAAATAAGCAGGTTTCGGTCATTTCTTGATGTAACAATAACCCATGTAGAAAGTCCGATATGAATCCATGTAACATAGTAATAATCACATTAAGCTATCAACCTCAGATATCTCCTGTGGTGATTTGTTACACTATAAAATGTCCGAAACCTGTATATCAAAATACGAGCTATCCACTGACCTTTGCATAATTACTTCAATCAATAAATAGGGTATGTACCTACTGAGTATAAAGCAAAGCGCTGAGAGAACAGGTTTGTCGCATTGTTCTGTTTATCAAAAAGTCAATTCAATAAACCGGGAACAAATTTTCAAGCATTGAATTTTAACCCAATGTTACAAACCCGCTACAACCTTGCGTTAACAATGTCGTTTAAGAAAAACAGAGTTTTTCTTTCAATGGACTACTTACAATAATTTTCCCGTGCTTGAGGAAGACTTCTTGGTTGCCGAGGGCTTACATATTAGCCGTGAAACGTCATCAACATCAGCTTTCATGGAAAATCACGGTTTTAACCCAGTAACCGTTCAAGACGACAGGCAATTAAATCCCCAGCATACAGAGTGCTTGTCCCCCGAGATTTTAGACCTGTCCCAGCGGAAAGATGTACGTGAAAATGTGCCGTTGATTCGCGACAATGACAAAAGTGCTGCCAAGCAGTGTAATTCAGAAAATATGAGCTCCACGAGCAGCACGGTGGCAAATAACGCTTTATCGGACAATGGACCAGCAGTGTCAGCACCGAAACAAACAGGCGGACGAACGTCGAGGTCAGCCTCGAAGAAACAGTCTGGTCAAAGGCGTGTACAATCAGTGTCGGTATCGCGGGTTAAAGCGGCTCGGTCGGTAGCAGACGACGCGTCGGTACACTCTAATATGTAAACCCAGTCTAGCGAGACGAATATTGACTCTGGCTAGCGGGAGCAGGAGAATGTGCGACTGAGGTTTGCACTACTGAATATCCAGTGTTTGATTTCAAAATATAATAATAAATTAGACTGTTATGAAGTTAAGGCTATTTTTGACAATAATGATATTGTTATGTTCACTGAAACCTGGTCGGACGATTTGTATAATATGAATGTAAATAATTTCCACCATTTTTCTTTGCACAGAAAGCGGACACGAAACTGCAAGCGTGATTCGGGTGGTATTACTATTTATATAAGAAATACTTATATTTCAGGTGATTGTAAATTTTATCAAAGTGAAGATGACATTTTATGGGTAAGATTGGATGGAAAACATTTATCTTTATCAGCAGATTTATATGTAGGTTTATGTAACGTTATGCCAGAAAGTAGTAGTAGGTTAAACTTGATTGAAATTAGTGTATTTGATAGACTAGCTGATTCTATATCCAGTATACATAATTCCACCAATGGAAATTGTCATATATTACTTGCTGGCGATTTTAATGTGCGGACTTCTGGAAAACCTGATTTTATTACAAATGATTCCGGGTTAGATTATTTAGTGTTACCAGATGGGTATACACCCGATACCTTTTGTCCAAGATTTTCTCAGAATATCGGACATGTAAACAGTAATGGCAATGCTTTAATAGACCTGTGTAAACAGTCAGGGTTGAGGATTTTGAACGGTAGGCGGGTAGTGATTACGGCATTGGTAAATACACTTTTATTGGTAATAGAGGTAGCAGTGTTGTTGATTATGTTCTTGCCTCAAATGATATATTTGAAAGTATTTCTGTTTTTGAAGTAAGAGACCCTAATGTTATTACAGATAATTGTTTAATAGAGTTTGTTATTGAAAATAAATTGTCTACACTATTAAATACAGTAACTGTATGTCAAAATTGTCAATATATTACAAATAAGTGTTCATGGAAAAATGAACTTAAGGATAATTATGTGGCAGGTTTACAGTCTCAAGAATTTTTGACAAAACTTAATGTTTTAGCTGTTGATGCAAACAGTTGTTCAAATAGTTTAGACATAGATAACAACTTAAACCAGTTTTCAAGTCTTTTAGGTAGTGTAACTGATATCTTATTTCAGAGAAGTGTTGAAAATAATTCAAAGTATAAAAATGTTGATAATCATAGTAATCCTTGGTTTACAGATGAGTGTGAACGAAAGAGGAGAGATTTTTTGTCTGCACTAAATAGGTACCGGAAGAATAATTCGGATGTAAATAGACAAACGCTAGTTCGGTTAAGGTCAAGTTATAAGAATACACTTAGACAATGCAAAAAAAAACAATATTTAATTACAAAAACCAAAACTTTAGAAATGTATCGAATAAAAAATGCTAAATGTTACTGGAAGTTACTTAAAAATACGTTTCACATTAAATCACCTGACATACCCCTTTCCGCTTTTGAGCAATATTTTAAGGTGGTAAATAATCCTAATGACGCTTTCTTTCAGCCTGATGATGACGTGGTATATTTTAATGAAAGGATTGTCAATAATGAGTTTCAAGTAATGTTTAGCGAACTTGATAATAGTATTAACAGTAATGAAGTTATAAGGGCGATAAAAGAATTAAAAACAAACAAAAGTCCAGGTCCAGATAACTATCTGAATGAATATTTTATACAAGGAGAAACAATTCTTTTACCGTATTTATTGTCATTATTCAACAAAATATTCAAAATTGGCCATTTTCCCCAGTTCATGGTCAGAAGGTTATATAATTCCTTTGCATAAGAAAGGACCAGTTAATATGCCTGAAAATTATAGAGGTATTACTTTATTAAGCACATTGGGTAAATTGTTTACACGTATCATAAATAACAGGTTACAATCATGGGCTGAAAAGTATAACGTATATGTGGAAGCTCAAGAAGGATTTCGCGGAGGTATGGGTACTACAGATAATATATTTGTATTACATGGATTGATATCTTACATGATCAATAGTGGTAAAAAATTATTTTGTTGTTTTATTGATTCCAAAAAAGCTTTTGATTACATCGAAAGAAATAGTTTATGGTATAAATTAATTAAATTTGGTATAAGAGGTATTTAATGATTTATGTTTTGAAGAGTATTTATAAAAATTTAAAATCACGTGTTAAGTTTAATAATATGTTAAGTAATGATTTTTCCTGCAATTTAGGAGTACGTCAGGGAGAATATTTATCGCCATTTTTGTTTTCTATGTTTCTTAATGATTTGGAAAAGGTTTCAATGGTATTGACTTATACATGATTCTTTACGCCGATGATATGGTTATATTTTCAGAAACTGAAGAGGGGTTACAGAAGGGTTTAGATTGTTTGCATGATTATTGTTGTAGGTGGAAATTAGTAATAAATGTCCAAAAAACAAAATAGTAATTTTTAGGAAGGGTGGGGGTTTACCTGGAAATGTACGTTTAATTTTAAGGAGATATTGTGGAAATAGTCAAACAATTTTCATTTGGGAATTTTTTTTTCAAACTGGTTCATGGAGTCAAGCACAAATTGCATTATCAGAAAAAGCACAGAAAGCTATTTTTACATTAAATAAATATTTATTTAACTTTACAGATGTTAATGTAAATCACAGACTTGAATTATTCGATAAGTTAATACTCCCGATATTAAATTATGCATGTGAGATCTTTAATTAAAAAAAAAATTTTGGTTTTTGGGTTTTCATTCAGCAGGAAACTATGAATATTTACAAACGTTTAAAAGACATAAATATTTCAATCATGGAATGACAGATTACAAAATTCTTCAAGAGCAATATTTTTACAAAGAAATTATCAAACACGAGTTTCAGTTTTATTTATCAAATGTGTCTATACCTAAATTTAGAAATGCTATGTCAAAATTATTATTATCATCTCATAACTTGGCTGTGGAAACTGGTAGATGGCATCGGCCAGCAAGTATTCCCTATAATGATAGAAAATGCATGACATGTAATATTGTGGAAGATGAGTATCACTTTGTGTTAGAATGTAAGCTATATATTAATTTACGCAAACAATTTATACCACGATTCTATTGGTTTCGCCCGAACATGCATAAATTAGTTCAACTATTTGAATCAAAAAATGAAAATACCATTAAGAAATTGAGTATTTATATATATAAAGCTTTCGAGATAAGAAATTCTATTATTTGATATTATATATGATATGCATTTGATATTGTATATGATGTGTGTATGTCAATTTTATGTAAATATGAGTGTGGATGTGAATTTCATTTATGGTCTATATGTATACCATTCAAACTGAGCGCCTTCTCCGCAAAATTGTATCATGATATTATGTCCTAATTATAATAGGTCTCGTGATATTACATAAACACGAGCATTAATATTATTAGCTACTTAATTTATTTTATAACTGGTCAATTAATCAAAGTATTTGTGTACGAACTGTCAAATCTAAAGCAGCAGTTTTATTTATATATATTGTGTAGTGTTGCCATGTTACGTCAGGTACTGTTTATGTATGATGTATATTGTCTCCTGGGCCCAAGGCCTATTGACTTATGAAATAAACTTTCTTCTTCACAATAAGCACGTCCCCACTCTTACTATCCCTATCTTTCTTGCCTACAGTTTAAAAGATTTATTTCAGTATGCATAACTAAATCATAAGGAAGCAAATCTAAAACAGCAATCTTTCATTATTTTATTTAAGTTTGTTATCTGGCAAAAATTAAGTTACCCAGCAGACCGTTAAACCCTTGAAACACACACTACTTAAGTGCCTTAAGCGCTTTGATTTTTATAATTTTATAGGTTTTTATTGTAAAAGCCATGCTAACTTAATAACAGATGTAGTACCTGGTATAATGAAAGTCTAAAAGAACAAAACCGCTCGAAAAATATCTTAAATTTGGCAAGATCAACACCAAAATACGTTTAAAGTAAACTGGCTCTCACTTATGTAGTTTTCATCGAAAATTTGAATTAGGCATCCCAAGCAGCAGAAAAATGTTTTAACCAACCACTCTATTGACACAATTTTACAACTGCATTTTTATATCAAACGATCTAGTCAGGATGGAAATAATTATATCAGCATTGATATGATGTACTTACTATGCTGCAGTTTATTATTTTATGTACCAAGGTAAAATTATGTTTGATTTTAGGAACTTGCTTCACTTACTGATTGTTAAATTCGTGGTAAAAGTTAAGTTTTTTCATATTTATTCAACAGTAAATTTCGACAAATTTTGAAGCAAGTCCCATAATTGTCCGAAAACGTTAAATATGTTACGGA
Organism: Solen grandis; assembly: GCA_021229015.1. Taxonomy (NCBI): domain Eukaryota; kingdom Metazoa; phylum Mollusca; class Bivalvia; order Adapedonta; family Solenidae; genus Solen; species Solen grandis. The sequence continues at coordinate 26,190 of JAIFHC010000774.1, read as the reverse complement.
TCGTAAGCTTTTAAAGATTCGGTATGTCCATGTACACTGTTAAAAAGCACATTTAGGTATGAGAATGTAGAAAAGATAAAGCAAATGCTTTTCTTCTTCTTAGTCCTGTTTTGTCTTATATATTTTACTTTCGGAAAATAATATTGTTTTTGTGATTTTTGATATCGTTCGTTACATTCCCGAAACAATTTAGATATAAATAAATTTTGCATAGAAAGATACTTTGACTGAATTTGTGTACATTTATTTAGACTTAAGAGATAATTAAAATCGATTAATTGTGTTCAGCTATTATGGGGATGTAGCGATTTATCTTACATCTCCTGCCAAATCTGAATAATTACACACGTCAAAAAAATTTAACTTTAATTAAACGGATATTTTTAGAACATTCTCTTTTTTAGAACGGGATTTCTTTTGATCTACTTCACTCGCACGCCATGACGTCATTAATGTTAACACACGGTTGTTATGTAACATCTGAACATGAACAAGACAAATTATAATCAAAATAAATATTGAATGCAGCCATATGCTGTGTCGTCTGCAATCAAATGTCAAAATGCCCGACATGCCGAATTTCAGGCTTTACCATTGGAAGCTTCAAGATAACTTGGGAACAAATCCTGGTTAAATCATTTTTCCATTTATTCCACCTTTTTTGTACCCTAAAAACAAAGAAATGGGATTTAAAAATTTTCAGAAGGTGCCAAAAGTTTTTGCTACACCTGAAGATGAAACACTTTTTATTTTTACAAATCATATGCACCAAAACCTCCCATCTGATATGAACTACAGAAATGTCACTATTTACTTAGTCAACAAAATAACAAAAAGTGTCATTGGACCAATGGTTCATGAGGCAAAGGATAAGGTTTAGAAAAATAGGAGGGATAATGAAAGACATTTACACAAAAGCGGGATTCATGGGGAGAAACAGACCGATAATTCGGCAAGGAAACGCCTTGTACAACAAGATATGTCACAGGATGTATAGGAATGGCCTTCGTCTGTCTGTCTGTCTGTCTGTCCGTCCGTCCGTCCGTCTGTCGGTCTGTCCATCCGTAACGTTTTCGTGTCCGCTCCATATCTCCTATACCGCTTGAAGGATTTTCGTGAAACTTGCCTCAAATGTAAACCTAGTTGAGACGATGTGCAGAACACAGGTGGCAGCCATGTAGGCTCAAGGTCAAGGTCACACTACAAGGTTATGTGTTTGAACCTTCAATTTCCATTTCAATTTCGTGTCCGCTCCATATCTTCTATACCCCTTTTAGTTTTTTCATGAATCTTGCCCCAAATATGTATCTAATTGAGACGATGTGCAGAACATAGGTTACAGTCATGTCGGCTCAGGGTCAAGGTCACACTTGAGGGTCATGTGTTTGAACTTTCTATTTCCTTACAATTTCATGTCCGCTCCATATCTCCTATACCCCTTGAATGATTTTAATTAAACTTGCCTCAAATAGAAATATAATTGAGATGATGTGCAGAACACAGGTTGCAGCCATGTCGGCTCAAGGTCAAGGTCACACTTGAAGGTCAAGTGTTTGAACCTTCAATTTCAATTTACAATTTTGTGTCCGCTCCTTGTCTTGTGTTGTCTTTATTACATAAAATGCAGTTTTAAACCCCACTACAAAATCAGTGCTGAAAAGGTTTTTATCAAGGCAGCGGCGGGGGATATGTCTGTCCTTTGGACTGCCTTTGAACAGTGAAATCAGTAACAGTAATGGAAAAAGCCATCCAAGAATGCCAAAGTTATGGGACATATATGAATCATAGACCACAATTATTACCTTTGAGCTCGAAGTGTGGCTACAGACCTAGGAACTGTGTGCGACACATCGTCTCATGATGGTGAAAATTCCTGCCAAGTAATTTTAAATTCCATCAAGGATTGTCAGAGTTATAGAGCCAAGTAATTTTGAATTCCATCAAGGATTGTCAGAGTTATAGAGCAAACACAAAAAAATAGACACCATTTACGGCTTTTGAACTTAAGTGTGACCAACGCCTTATGGTGTTGAATATTTCGGCCAAGTAATTGCAAAATACATCAAGGATGACACAAAAAATAGACCAACATTTGATCTTAGTACTTTAGTGTGACCGTAACCTTTAAGCTTCAAACCTGGGGATTGCACGCGACACATCGTCTCATGCTAGTGAACATTTCTGCCAATTCATTTATAAAATTATCAAGGAATGTAGGGGTTTTGTAGCGGAAACGAAAAAAACAAACATTCTTTACCTTTACTATTCTGCCAAGTTATTTAAAATTCCATCAAAGAATGTCAGACTTATGAAGCGGAAACGAAAATTATTTCCCATTCTTTATGTTTGTTTGTTTGGTTGGTTTAACGTCCCACCGACAGTATTTCAGTTATTTGGAGACGATGTCGACATGAGACATATATTGTGCTGCCACACTGCAGTACCACGCCGTAGACATGAGGAATGATACCACACCTAGTCACATTATCCTGACACCGGGTCACCAAGCCCTGCAACTACCCTTATATGCTGAGCGGCAAGCAAGGGAGCTAAAACAGTACCATTTTTTACGACTTTGGTATGTCGCGGCCGGGGATCGAACCCACGACCTCCCGCTCCCGAGTCGGAAGCTCAAACCACTCGGCCACCCCATTTTTAACTTTGAACTCTAAGTGTGACACAATCGGCTCATTATGGTGAACATTTCCACCAAGTTATTTAAAATGTATCACGGAATGTTAAAGTTATGGAGCGGAAACGAAAAAAAATCTTTACATTTGAACTCTGAGTTTGACCCTGGCCTTGGAGATTGCACGCGACGCATCGTCTCATGATGTTGAACATTTCTGCCATGTAATTTAAAAATTCATCAAGGAATGTCACAGTTATGGAGCTGAAACGAAAAATATACCCCATTTTTTTACCTTTGAACTCTAAATGTGACCCTGACCTTGGATTTACAGACGCGCGCGGGGATTACACGCGACACATCCTTCTATGGTGGTGAACGTTTCTGTCAAGTTATTTAAAATCCATCACGGAATGTCAGAGTTATGGAGCAGAATCGAAAAAAAGACCCCATTCCTTACCTTTACAATTCTGCCAAGTTATTTAAAATTTCATCAAAGAATGTCAGAGGTATGGAGCGGAAACGAAAAATATACTCCACTTTTTTACCTTTGAATTCTAAGTGTGACTCTGACCTTGGATCTACACGTGACGGAATTGTACGTGGCACATTGTCTTATGGTGCTGATTTTTTCTGCCAAGTTATTACAAAATTCATCAATCACCATGTTACTTGAAAATGTATCACGGAATGTAAGAGTTATGGAGCAAAAACGAAACATAGACCTCATTCTTTACATTTAAACTCTAAGTGTTACCCTGGTTTTGGAGCTTCAGACCTGGGGATTGCACACGATACATCGTCTAATGACGGTGAGCATTTCTGCCAACTTATTTAAAAATCCATCTGGGAATGTCAGATGTATGGATCCGAAACGAACCAAATTTTGATCCTTGAAATTTGGTGTGACATTAACATTGGAACTTCAAACCTGGGGATTGCATGCGACATATCGTCTTATGGTATTGAACATTTCTGCTTATTGATTTATAAATCTATTATGGAATGTAGGAGTTTTGGAGCGGAAACAAAAATAGACCCCATTTGAACATTTGCAAGCGACACATCGTCTTATGAAGGTTAACGAAAACTAGAGCCAATTTTTTACCTTTGAACTTTAAGTGTGACCTTGACATTGGATCTAGAGACTTAGGGATTAAACGGGTCACATCGTCTTATGATGGTGAACATTTGCGCCACGTAATTTCAAAATCCATCAAGGATAATCCATCAAGGATTATCAGAGCGGAGCGGATACGAAAAATAGACCCCATATTTTACCTTCCAACTTAAGGTGTGATCCTGACCTTTGAGCTACAGACCTGGGGTTTACACACGACACATCGACTCGTTATGATGAACATTTCCGCCAAGTAATTTCAGAATCCATCTGAGAATGTCAGAGTTATGGAGCGGAAACGAAAAAAAAACACTTTTGACATTTGAACTCTAAGTGTAGCCTTGACCTTGGAACAACTGACCTGAGGATTACACGCGACACATCGTCTTATGGTGGTGAACATTTCCTCCAAGTTATTACAAAATGCAACAGGAATGTCAGAGTTATGGAGCGGACACAACAAATAAATCTAATTTTGAGCACTTTAAGTGTGACCCTGGCCTTGGAGCTACAGAACTAAGGATTATACGGGATATATCATCCTATGTTGGTGAACATTTCTGTCAAGTTATTTAAAAATACATCAATGAATATCAGAGTTATTGAGCGGAATGAAAAATTTACCATTGTTTGACCTTTGAACTGTAAGTGTGACCCTGACCTTTGAACTACAGACCCGAGGATTTCACGCGAAACATAGTCTAATGATGATGAATATTTCTGCGACCATGATTTAAAAATCCATAAACGAATGTCAGAGTTATTGAGCGGAAACGAAAAAAAATCCTCATCCTTTACCTTTTAACTCTAAGTGTGACCCTGACCTTGGATCTACAGCCTTGAGATTGCGCGCGACACATTATCTTATGATGCTGAATATTCTGCCAAGTACTTACAAAATCTATCAAAGAATGTCAGAGTTACGGAGCGGAAACGAAAATACGGACGGACAGACGGACGGTGCGACTACTATATGCCCACTTTCGACGGCATAAACATTAAAGGACTTTGATATAGTACCTCATTCAGATCATGCAAATCACTGGCTATAATTTATTCATTTCATTCTGATACAGTGCAGTATAATGTCCGTGACATCACAAGAAACGTTTGCGAAAATCTTCAAAAATACATCGGTCAGTATGGATGACCTCTACAGAACCATTGGCCTATGTTATTCATCTGCGCTCGCAGAAATTGTCCCTGTGGCACAAATCAAAACATTCTCTAGTCCTGTCATCGTAGAACACTGACCCTATATATCCAGCAAAGAAACAAGACACTGTGCTTTTTATGAATGAATACTTATCCCATCGTCCAACGGTGTGTTCAAGCTGCCGACGATTTTTTGCATATTGCTAGACATGTGCCAAGTTTGGAACCAACAGTATTGTCACTCGTGACAGAGCCGTGTAAATCAAAAATCTCTGTATCACTGGCACTATAACTTCAAAAAGGACAATTTCACTGGAATCTTGATTATCAAAAATGTGCACTTTTTTTTCTCCGGTTCAGTATATCAAAACATGGTAAGGAACGGAATCTGATATCACTTGATTACGAAGTACATACATTTGTACAAAATTTGCTACCATCATATTCTTTGCACGGTTCGGTCAGGCTGATATTCAATTAAGACAATGGTATAACGAATCATTATCCAAACGTAAGTAATAATGCGACATTCAACAGTTTGTACATCTTTATAAGTCTCCTCCACTATAATTTTCCTTTTCTTGGCGATTTTGAATCAAGCCAACTGAATGAACGACGTTAAATTGACATCGACAGCTTGCAGGAAATTACATGCGTAGATTTTACTTTATCCAATAAGAATCGCCGAAAAAACGGAAGTGGATAGTGGAGAAGATTTATAAACATGAACAAATTGTTGACATTTCGCGTCATTACTTTATTCAGGCTTTCTTTTGGCAACGATTCTTTATTTTACGTGTTAATTGAATATCAGTCTGATCGAACCGTTTATAGAATGTAATGGTAGCATAAATTCGTCCAAAGTTACGACCTTCGCAATTAAGTGGTGCCAGATTCCGTTCCTTACCATGTTCAATCAACAGTATGGAGAGACTTAAAAAACCGTTATAATCATTCCATTGAAATTCGCAAGCGACAAATGCATACACTTTGAAATATAAACAATAACATATTACTGCTTTCCCTTTCAACTCGCAATATGGACCCCTCTCGTGTTTGAATGACAGTTTCACATGATGTCGTAGTTACGGTTCAGAGGCAGTGTGGCTGGATACCTTTATATTTTGAGCTTTGAGCAATCAAAACATTACCTAAAGCATTCCATTCGCTCCGCCCATAATCCGCGTTGGTCACGAGGGCACCATACACACCTATAATTGCACCATATCAAGATCTCACTGTTCATTTAAATCAATATAGTTTTCAAATTTTGAACGAAATACCTGCATTTAATTGGACGATCAAGTAGAAAAAATTGTAAAGGATATAGTTCTTTTCTACAGACAATAGACGACCGAAGCGAACATTGTCTGAAGAATGTCTTAATATTTATCCGACGTTTCCGGCTTAACTTAAATCTATTGCAGTGCAGCCGGAACATATATATGATTATGCTCTTTCATTTTTTTCACAAATTAATATGTAACAATGTGAATAGTAATTCACAATTATATTTGGTTTTAAATATGGTAGCAGAGACCTGAGATGAATTATGTATGTTTCTTCCAATTTTTCCTCAAAAGTTTGTTTATCTATATAATTATGATCATGCTTTTTCAACGGTAATGTTTTCACAAATTGATATATAACAATGTGTATAGATATATACATTTATATATTAGTTAGCCTTGGTATGTATTGAATGATTTATACTTTAAGTTGTATAAATTTAAATGGATGAATCTTCCGGTAGCAATAAATTAATTTATGGTACGTTCTTTTTCGTATTTTTATGAGAAAAAACTGTGAGCTTCGGACTTTTGTATGTTTTGTTTTGCTTTGTATTTTCAGAATGTTTGTTTCACTGTTTTATTTATAAATTTCACATTTATAATTCCTTCATATATCAATATTAACTAGCATATTTTCTCTTTTTTCAGACCTAAATGTAGCTTTTTGTTCTCTGATAACTGTGGTAATAAATAAACATATAATTGTGCTATTACCCTTGTGAATAGTTTAAAGATTATCTCCTTCAATTGCCGTGGCTTAAGTTATTGTAAAAAATCGACAAGATATATTTAGTATTTAGTAAGGATGAAAATCAGATATATTATGTTTGCAAGAAACTCATTTTTTTTCTCAAAAATATGAGAAAAATATATATTCTGAATGGGGTTGGGATAGTTATTTCAGCCATGGAAAATCAAACGTAAGAGGTGTAGCTGTTTTATTTAAGAAAAAAATAGATATCAAGGTACTGAATGTAATGAAAAATGATAGTGGACATTTTATCATAATAGAGGTAATGTTCTGTGTAGGAAAATTTGTTTAGATAAACATTTATCCCCCAAATAATAATGATCCAATTTTTTTCTAAGGGCCTTCAAAAACATTGATACATTCGGTGCAAAAGACATTTTTATCATGTATGGTGATTTCACTCTTGTATAAATCAATATTAGATTATGAAAGGTTTTGTTATCTAAAATAAATGAAAGATGTTTGATAGATCCTTTTCGGATTTACATGGAGACACTAGAAAATACACTTGGTGAAGATTCTCACCAGTACAACAGGGTTGATTGGATTTTTTTTTATTGACAGATAACTTAAAACAGTTTTTTCCAAAAATTGTGACATTGATATAAGTTACAAGTCTGACCATTCTATTATTTTCTTAGATAAGCTTTTTTCAACATTCAAACATGGGAAGGGTTTGTTGAAATTTAATAATTCATTATTGCAGGATATTGATTATATAAATTGTATGAATAAAAAGATAGATAAAGTAATTTTACCGTACTGTGTGCCGGTATATTCTTTAGAAAATGTTTTAACAATAGAAAGATCAAACATACACTTTATCGTTGTTTTTGGAAACTTTGCTAATGGAAATTAGAGGAAAAATCTATATTCTGTTCGAGCTATTAAGTAAAGGAGAAAAAGAAATATTTAGAAAAATTAGCATTAGAAATTTTAAAGATAGAAATAAACTTAACAAAGGAAAACAAAGAAAGGATATTATTTTTACAGAATGAATTAACAGAATTAAGAAATAATAAGCTAAGATGTTCTTTTGTAAGATCAAGATCAAATTGGATAGATAATGGGGAAAAAAAAGTAACAAACTGTTTTTTTTTGTGATTTAGATAAACGGCATATTCAAAAAAATATCCTATATTGAAAAATATGATGGTTCTCAAATTTATTATCAAAATGATATATTACAAGAAACTTCTTCTTCAATAAATCTTTATTCAGCAATTGAAATACTTGTCAGGACTTTGGAGAGTTAAATCACTGTAAGGTAAGCAAATTAAATATTGATCAAGTTCACACTTTAGAAGGATTACGAAGAAGTAACAAATACATTAAAAATATGAATATTGTTAAAAGCCCTGGTTGTGATGATTTACGAGTAATTTTTATAAGGTATTTTGGAACAAGATTGGAAAATTTGTTGTTAGAGCCTGAAATCATGCTTATATATCCAATGCTTTTTCTAGAAATATAAAACTAGGTTCTATTACTTGTATACCGAATGAAAATAAGCCAAAACAATTCTTTAAGAATTGGAGACCAATTAATTTCTTAAATGTTGTTTACAAATTAGCATCTGGTAGAATAGCCGATAGATTAAACAAAGTACATGTATAAGATAGTTTAGTGTCTAACGATCAAACAGGCTTTATAAATGATAGATATATAGGAGAAAATACGAGGCTGGTGTATGATGTGATGAAATACTGTTAAGATCATATCATAATATACTTAGATTATTGATGCTAATTGATTTTGAAAAAGCTTTTGATTCCTTATCTTTTAACTTCATTGAAAAAAACAATGTTTAAAAAATGGGTACATCTTTTTTATATAACACTGATTTATGTGTGCAATTAAATGCATTTTGTCAAATTTCTTTTCTATAGAAAGGGGCTGTAGATAAGGGGACCCTATTTCTGCGTATATTGTTTTTCTTTTTGTAGAGACTTTAGCCATAAAATAAAAAAATTGGTAAAGAAATGAGAGGAATAAAAATAAAAAATGAGGAATATAGTATGTCACAATATACAGATGACACATCCTTATTTTTAGATTGCTCAGAAAAATCTTTAAAATATGTTTTAGTAGTTTTGACATATTTTTCATCCATATCTGGATTAAATGTCAACTTTTAAAAGACAAGTGATTTGAAAAGGTGCATTAAAATATAGTACTAGGACAATCAAAACAAGATTGAATCTTTCATGTTGGGAAACACAATTTAAATTAGAATAGAATTTGATGTGGATCTAAATAAGATGTTGAAACTAAATTTTCAAAGAAAGGAAGAAATGATAAAAAAGTAATGGAAAAGAATGAAACTAACAACGTTTGGAAGAATAACGGTTGTAAAATCTTTACTTTTACCATTACTTACTAATTTGTTTATTATTTTACCTTCTTCTAGAAAATCATTTTTACAAAATCTAAGTGATTTATAAAATAAAGAAATCTGTTTTCATAAAGGATTATATTGACGGAGGGTTAGGAATGATAGATTGAGATAGCTATTATAATTAATATGAAAATCAAATGGTTGAAAAGCATTATCTGACGTAGTGAGAGTAAATGTTATAAACTTGTTGGGTGTTTCTTTAATGTAAATGAAGTTTTTAATATTGGAAAGTTTTTCTGTGAGCAAATCGTAAAAAAATATTAAAAAAAGAGTTTTGGATTGACGTACTAAAATCATATATGGTATATGTTGAAAAGATTTTCTTTTTGATAATTTTGAAAAAGTTCTTAACATGCCATTGTTTTACAATAAAAAAAAACGATTGATTCAAAAATTCTATTTATATCTGACTTATATGAAACAGGAATTCGACTGGTAAAAGATACTATGAATAATAACGGAGATTTTGTAGAAGTTGCTTATATAAAAGATGTCATTGGAAAAAAAAGTAAATTATCTGTAGTATTTTGGTTTTAAAAAACGTAGTGAAAAACTGTATAAGTAAGATCAATCTTGAGAAAAAAGTGATATACTTTCATGTTTCACAATCCTTGTATAAATTTTTACTTACATCCAATTTTAATCAGAAATGATAGAAATAAGCATATTTATAATATGTTTATAAAAATATAGATACTCCAACTAGTAGAGAAAAATGGTTATCGAATTTTGATCATGATGATATTGACTGGAAAATGATATAAAATTGTGTTTTTAAATGTATAAGGGATACGTATACACACTAGTTGCAAATAAGAATTGTACATAGAATTTTACCAACCAATTCACTACATTTTAAAATGAATATAACTGATAGCATGTTATGGAATTTTGTAAGTGTTTTGAAGAAACTTTACTTCATTTATTTTATGAATGTGACAAAGTAAAGCCATTGATAAATTTCTTTTCTAATATGATTAAAGATTCTGATCCTCATCTAGAAATAAACAGCAGAAATGTTGTGTTAGGGTCAGGTAAAAGAGATTATAAATTTGATATTTTGATTTTAGAAATTAAAGGATATATATTTTGGTGCAAGAAAAAAGAATTAATGCCATCTATGATAGATATAACGAAAGGCTTGTGTCTAACATAGGACATCTATAAATCTATAAATATAACTTATGCTGAAAAAGATAATTGGGCAATTGTTAGGTTCTTTATACAAAACCAGAGAAAAATATATGTATATCTTTTTATTTTCAAAGGCAGTCTTCTTTTTTTCTTCTTTTCTGTTTTCCATATATTCTTTATGAAAATATCATAGATTTAGAGGGAATTGTATAACCACATGTATTTGTATTTCATATTGAAAAAATATATCGTTTTATATTTAACTGTATTATATATATAAAGTGTAAGGTATGGAGGGGGATGGCCATGACCTCCATATACCAATGCGCATGATAAATAAAAGTTAAATGTGAAAAAAAAGTTTTTATCTCATGTACATGTACAGTACATGTAATTAAAGTGTGCTCCTTCTACACTTCCTTATGGATACCAACAAAACTTGCTTGGATTAATCGTTACACAAGCGTAATCTATATTCGTTTGTCATGAGCAGGAATTGAACCTGTTCTTTCCTGAGTGGGTTGGGGATGGGGGGATGGAATAAGCCAGCCCTAGGTGACAGTTATAGTTTGTTTTTGTCTCATCTAAGCTTGCTTATGTGAAACAAAATATGATGGTGACATACTTAAGGAACAACTATACAGACATGCTAACAATATTTGTAGATATAATAGTATTTTTATTTATAAGAATAGTATTAAACTGTATACTTAAGTTTATAAATGCAAATCAGGTGTACTGGAGATCAAAATTATTAAGATATATAAATAATCATTTATATTTTCAATACAATACTTGGTATTCAGTCAAATATTTAATTTTATTGTATCTAACAGTATTTTTATGAATTGACAAAGTTTAGTAATTTCTTTGAAGAATTGCGTTTTATTAACACTTTGAACTTTAGAATGTTAGAGTTTTTATAATAGTAACTTGTTGTGTGTTTCTTCCTACCCTCAGAAATTTATTTACATTTGAGTAGGTAGTGGTATTCTTCAACTACATCATTTTTATGACATAAAGTACATTTTCTATCAGCAACATCAATATTTGCTCACTGACCTGTTTCGCAAGGAAATGATGCTTACCAGACCTGAATTTAAGCAATGTTTTTGCATCATTTTGTTCAAGTCGAAGAAGGTAATTTTCTATATGTATTTTATCCTTCTTATAGATTACTGTAAGTCTTGATGCCAGTTCTGTAGGTTTTGGTATATGAGGGTTTGTTTTATTGTTATGTTTTATTTGTGGTTTCATTTTCTGTTATACAGAAGTTCAGTTTACCTTTTTATTTTTTTTATACCTTCTATCTATTTGATTAAAATTTCGAAATGACGTCATATAACTATAGATACAGCAAGATATTACATTTTGGTTACCAGTAATAAGTTTATTCCAGAAATTTATCATTCTACATATCATAAGTATACTTTAAGGGTATCTGACTAGTTCTGCATACAGGATTTATAGGGGAGTTGATCTTATAAGATGTGAAATATCTGAGGAATTCTGTATGAACTCTTTCAATAATTGTTTTGTTTTGAAAACCCCATATATCAGAGGAGTAGAGTAGAATAAGAACAAAGGTGTTATCAAACGATTTTATTGCAAAGTCTAAAGGTAGTTGTAAATTATTCAATCTTTTATAAAGTAAGAACATGGCTTTTCTTGCTTGCTGGGAAACATGTTTTCTTTTATTGCGGAAACTTTCATTGTTTGAAAATATAAGTTCCAAGATATTTAAAAGTACTTAAAATCTCAAATTTTGAATTTTCAGTTTTGAAGGTATAATTATTAGTCCTAGACCTAAAAAATTGTGCTTTTGTTTTGTTGATTTTAAGTTTCCATTTATGACAATTTTCGACAAAATCATTTCAGCATTGTAAAAGATGAATTTGGTCATCAGATAATAGGACAGTATCGTCTGCATAGAGTAGAACCAGTATTCGAAGTTCATTTAGATCACTTGAATTTTCATTGTCTGGCTCTGGTAAAAAATGTCCCCATGCCGATTTGATGACAAATACTCCTCACAATCATGAAAGAAAAGTGAAAATAGGATTGGGGAAAGATTATCGCCTTGCCTTACTCCACAGTTACTTGTAAAAAATGTAGATTGTTCATTATTTTTAGAAATGCATGATTTGATATTTGAATACATACTTCTTATTGCATTAAAAAATACCATTTCTATTATTGGAGAGAAGTTTTTGCCACAAGCCAATTGATATATTCAAATGCTTGCGTAAAATCTATAAATGTGCAATAAAATTTATTTTAGGACCCTACCGGTGTTTACATCGGAGGGGACTATAGGTTTGCCCTCCGTCTGTCTGCCCGTGTATTGTATTGTGTATATATTTCTAACATTTGACTAAGTGACCTAGGTTTAGATTCTTCCTGAATTTTCATCTTGGATTTCATGCAGTCAACATTCTTATCAAGTTTTATGAAGACTTTGACAAAAATGTAGCCTCTACAGTGGTCACAAGGTTTTTTTTCAATGATTTGACCTGCCCCATGTGACCCCTTGTGACTCTGTTTTAAACTCATCCAAGATTTCATGAAGACAAACATTCTGACTAAGTTACATAGAGGTAGGGTTAAAACTGTGACCTCTAGAGTACACAAGGTTTGTCTAAATTTGCCCTGGTGACTTTCTTTTTGACTCCAAGTGACCCATTTTCGAACTCCTGCAAGAATTTATGCAAACTAACATTCTGGCAAAATTCAATGAAAATTGAACCAAAGACGTGGCCTCAAGACTGTTCACAAGATTATTCTAAAATTTGTCTTGGTGGCCTACCTTTTGACCCCATATGACCCAGTTTTGAACTCATTCGAGGTTTTATGTGAACAAACATTTTGACAAAGTAACATGAATGTTATGCCAAAAATGTTGCTTCTAGAGTGGTCACAAGGTTATACTAAGATTTTCCATGGTGACCTACTTTTTAACCCCATGTGACCCATTTTCTTTTGTCCGAGATTTCATGTGGATATTCTGACCAAGTTCTATGAAGGTTGTGCTAAAAATGTGGCATCTAGTGTGTTCACAAGGTTTTTCCTAAGATTTGAGCTGATGACCTAGATTTTGATCCCATATGACACGATTTCGAACTCATTTAAGATATCATGAGAACAAAAGTTCTGACAAAATTCCATTAAGGTTCGGCGAATAATGTGACCTCTTATGTGTTTACGATGTTTTTCTAAGATTTGACCTGGTGATCTGCTTATTGAACCCACATGACACAATTTCGAACTAATTTTCGAAACCAAAATGGGCTAAAACTGTGGCCTCCAAAGTGTTCACAAGATTTTTCTAAAATTTTCTTAGATTTGACCTGGTGACCTAGTTTTTGACCCCACATAACCCAATTTCAATTTCGTCCAAGATATTATGTGGACAAACATCCTGACAAAATTTTATGAAGATTGGGCTAAAGCTGTGGCCTCTAGAGTGTTCACAATATTTTCTTAGATTTGACCTGGTGACCTAGTTTTTGACCCCACATAACCAAATTTAAAATTCATCCGAGATATCATGTGGACAACATTCTGACCAAACTTTATGAAGATTGGACTTAGACTGTGGCCTCTAGAGTGTTCACACGATTTTTCTAAAAAAAAATAGATTTGATCTGGTGACCTAGTTTTTGACCCCACATGACCCAATTTCGAACTCATCCAAGATATCATTTAACCAAACATCCTGGCCAATTTTCTTGAAGATTAGACCATAACTGTGACCAAGAATGCTCACAAGCAATAGTTTACAACGGATGACGTAAGACGGACAGATGTCGGTCACAAACAGAAGGGGCAGCTGGAATAGAACTCGCGACCCTTGCATAAAATTCTGTGTAGCTCTCTTCTCGATTGAGCTTTTTCCACAACTAAAGAACAAAGGTTCAAATGAGATTATTTATAGGTGATGAACAGGAGCGCTACGAGTACACAATTCAACAGTTCACGTTTCACGTTTATTTTACGATTACATATTAATAAGATAAACTTTTACGAATTATTTATCCAACACATCATGTAATAAACAAACAACCATGTTTTATTACAAGCACATTGCAGTAGATATAATTTCCATTGCCCAGACCGACAAGTGAAGCGATAAGTTGGTCATGACCTACATATAATCATCATTAAAATACAAACATTTATTGATTTAAAACTTATCAAACATTATTAGTCACACGCGAAACTATTTAAAACAAACACAAAACACATATTCGAAATATCGCTCACTGAAAATTATTTCAATCACAGACAACAATACCAATTTGACATGCGCCAACGGATGTTAAAACCCATTATATTTTGACATATTAATATATACATATGACTATAGTACTGAATACAATCCAGAAAAAGACAGCAAACAGAAGGGAATGACACCAGTCGCGACGGTTTGCTCAGTGACATAAGTAAATTCTTCGCTATTTACGTTGAAATATCTTGATCCAATCGCAATTAATTTTTAATTCAAATTTATTGCAATCTATCCTCACTCGTTGCTGTAATCGCATTAAATGATGATTATAGCATTGTGACACTTGCATTCCAATTTGGTCTGTTATATCGTATAGGGGAGACGTTTCTCTATTATAGATTATTAAAAAGCTCAATGCGCTGAGAGACGGCGGTGGGATTAACATGAAATAGCTATAATTTTAAACCCAGCGTTTTATGAAGCCATAGAGGCAAAGGCCATATGGCCCAAAAAAACTCCAAAGGCTTTCAGTGACTTAGCAAATGGACTCCTTTTTAGGGGTGCGGTGGGGGGGGGGGGGCTCTTAAGCATGATTCATGGACGTGCGTGTGTCGTATTCGGTCTTTATTTTATAGGAATATTTTCTTTACGATATCTGATGAGCACAAGATTTATTCCATAGTTTCATGGTCATGGTTAATGTTGCTGAAAGTGATTTTAATTGTACTGACCAACAAATTTATGATATACTTATTATCTATCCAAATTTTAAGTCGTCATTTTGGCCACAATTTTAAAATATAATACATGATGCCTACAAACAATACTCGTTTAATAAGAGAATGATAATTTTAAATATTTAAGAATTCATACGCTATTATATTTAATTCTGTAGCTATTCTGTAGCTAAAACAAAAATCTCACTAATTCAATATATTCTACATACTCTGAGAGCAAGAATATAGTTTGAAATATTATTTTATTGTTTTCCTTTGCAATCAGTCGGCCTCTACGTGTATAGTTAGCATAGCAAAAAACAACGTCTGTTTTTGGTGTTTTCTGAAGATACATTATCATGTCCAGGTAGTTCTTTCTGTAATATGGTTATTTGATAGTATTGTCGTGTTAACTTATCAAAAAAGTAATATATTTTATTTATACAGATTCACTTTGCTTACATTTTAGGGTCTGTGTGTATGATAAACTTCGATCAAACTTGTAGACAATGGAAGAATACACATTCTTTACACTTTTGTATCTGCATTTTTTTATTCTGGATAAGAATGGTGTTGGCTAATATTGGTCCGGTAGAAAAGGAATATTGATAAAGAAAGCAACATTTCACATTCTTTACGCACGCCTATGACTCTGTATTTATTAAACAGTTTTGAATTTAAAGAAATGGTATAGAGTTATTGGCATTGTATTATTAAGTTGTTTTTTGTAATTTAATCGCATTGTTTACAATTAATGAGACTGTGTGAATGATGTTGTAGATTGTCTTTTAGAGCAGTGTTACTTGGGATGATCTTAACCCTATTTCTTAATTGCAGGAGCAGTGGAGCCGACTGGTCAATTTGAATAACCGTATGCGTGATGCTTACCAATCTTTAATCGATATCCTTCCTACTTCGAAGCAAAAAACTGACCTATTTCTTGAAAACAGAAACGTCAGCACTGCATACCATAACAGGAGTTCTAATGAGAAACCGGGGAAAAATGGGAGACTTGGAATTTTAAAACGATTCTTAAATTCTTTTCCTGAAAGAAACCCGAAAAGAGAGGGTGAATATAAGTTAATTATCTAATTATATGTTTCTGTTTAAATATACTTGTTTATCCAAAAGGTTTTATTTCTCTCTATTTATTAACAGATGAATTCTGGAATTGGATTACATATACATGTATGAATAGGACGCGAATAGAAAATAAGCTTTTAAAATTATATTTTAACCGCAAATAAAGCGGTTTTTAATATAAAGTAAGAACAAGCTAAAACTATTTTGTAAAGTATACATTTATATTTTATTATTTTATATTTTCTATTTGATTTGATTAATCACCTTATCTATATGCAAGATTGATACTAACTCTGTAATTTTTCTTATTATTTAGCAAGATCACAAAGCATTGTAAAACGCAAAATAAGAATCAAATTTTGGCGATAGTATATTTAAGGATTCGATAAAGAGTTCGAAGTTATGATTTCAAAAACGCTTTTTAAATATCATTTCATTTATACCATAAAATATACCTCGCAATTATCGTGTATATAGTTGAAAAAATAAGTAAGTGATATGCTGATCAGTGTTGTCCTTTGAATGCTAACCTACATATCCTGGAAAGCAAGGGTGACGAATACCTACAAAATAAACTGTCATTAAAGATGATGTACAGTTTCCGACAAGTTGAACGTACAACACATTAGAAGTCATCTTTCTGTTTTGCTCAAGTTTTAGTTCAGTTGTGCTGTACACAGAACAACGACCTCCTTCATAAAGTGTCAGAAGAGCTGACGGATTATCTACACAAAAAGTCTTCAGATGTAAATATTGACCTACGTGTCCAGGGTCGCAAGCCTGTCGAAGACCTACAAAACACACCCGCCATTGTGCTGTGTATCAACGCATCAAGACTTGGCACAGATGTTAATGACGCTATACAAAATCTACCTTGTAAGTTAAAATGTTACTGTGACGTGTTAAAGGATTGGCAATATTGCGTGAATAAAGGAATAAAGTCAACGAATGGAATGTAATTTACAATCGACGAGGAGGCGATTATCCGAATACCATGACAATAATTGAGAGATAAACTCCAAGCTCTTGCATAAATTCAGCTTCCTTCCCTCCTCTGTCCATGAAAAAATGTTCTTTCTTTCGATTGTCCATGCCTCGCTATTTTTCGAAAAATTTTAAGTTCCCCGAAAAAATGCAATTTGACTATATCTCAATCAGTTAAGAGAACTGAATGAAAAACGCCACCAGGACGATGAGAGGAAAGGAAATATTCAAGAACTATTGCTCGCGATTGTCAATATTTCTTTTCTAAATTTATTGCAAAGAACGAAATTGACTTCAACATCAATAAATAGCACACAATTGTGTCGTGTTCGTCAATGTTTTATTTAGTATAACAAGAGTGTCCTCCGGAACACATGTCACCTGCTGAAAAGTGACGGAAAAGGTGTGACGGGGACAGATAGACGAACGGACAGACAGACAGACGACGGAAAAGTGGTCCCTTTGTGCTATGTTTGCTTACAGCAGGTATCACAAAAACTATACCAGACTATAAAATTGTTCCAAATGGATACGGATGAATGTGTGATGCTGAACTGAAATTCATAAATGACATGAATGACCATTTACTTTTCAACTGTTTTTAGATTTTATAAAACTCAGAAACTTTCCACAGCACTAATTCAATTATCTCTATTTGACATTCAGATCCTCGGAAGACAGCAGTGGTAGTTCTGCACCACAAGCAACGACACGCTCTGCCAAATATACCCAGTGAGAAGATTCTGATGGGACAAGAGTACCGGGACCTGGGTCGGATAATAGATATGGCCTGTCGGTCTGACACTGGCATCTACCCTTGTGAAATGAACAAATCGGGTCTCGAACAGTTAGTTGAATTTATCAAGAACATTTCTCAATGTACACACACACACACACACATACACATCTAGATGAACAATCAGTTTGTTTTTGCTTTCAGTATATATATATATATATATATATATATATATATATATATATCAGCTTTGTTACTTTTGCTGTATGAACATTTAATCAGTATTCATAAATTTAAAAATCACCAGTTTGATTCAGTAAATAAAGAACTGCAATGAAATTTGACTTAAAATTGTAGTGTTTTGTTTGCTTCAGTTAGGTTTATCTGGAAGAAAATAAATTAGCAATTATTTGTGGCTACAGTTATTTATTGTAGTTACCGCTGAATAAAAAACCTTCTCATGTTATGAATCAATGTAAAAAGGAACCAGTTAGAGCATCCCCACATTGATTTTCTATATATTGAAATATGTTAATGTCTTTATGTTTATCTATATAACTATGAACACAGATTGTGTGCATTTACTCAAATTATTTAGAAACTTTACTCTACTTGGTGTGTGTGCGCGTGTGTGTATTTGTGCCTTCTTTCCCCTCGTTATGGTATATCTCAAAAGTGTTCACTATTATAGCGCTGACAAGCATATGAAAGTCACTTTTAATGACAACTCTTTTTCTAAAAGATTAAAATAACATACTCTGAAGAGGTTAAAAATGTGCTTGTCCACCATATAAGTGGCTACAAATACTGAATGTTTGCTGCCAATTTTACATTACAATAATAGTCATTAGCCCTTCTAATGATCGTATTGCCATTACTATAGTCAGTTTCACCAAAAAAGCACAGGAATGATATCACATTGTTTTAAGTCAGACTTTGATGCCTGCTCTGAGTGGGGGTATCCATTCCTTTTTATTTAAAGTGTTTGAAACATCCTAAAACTTAAGCATTTTTGTTTTGCAGCTCAGGTACAACTCACTTTCACCAGCCAATTTTATATACCGGTTTATTTTTAGCTCACCAGAGCACGAAGTGCTCAGGGTGAGCTATTGGGATCACCCTTCGTCCGTTGTCCGTCGTCGTCCGTCGTCTGTCGTCAACAATTTGCTTTAAAAGACATCTCCTCTGAAACCGCTGGACAGAATTTGATAAAACTTGGCATATATGATCCTTGGGTGGGCCTCTACAAAATTGCTCAAATAAAGTTGATCCATGAAGAACTCTGGTTGCCATGGCAACAAATAGAAAAAATAATTGAAAACTTTGAAAATCATCTCCTCTGAAACAAAATGGTCAGAATTTATTTTCCTTTGGCACAAATAGTCACCTCATGAATGTCTACCATAATTGCTTAAATAAAGTTGATCCCTTGAAAAATGAGGCCCCTAGGGTGTTTTCCTTTTTTTTTTTTGGCCAATACCAAGGAAAAAAATTAATTCCTAAAAAAATGAGGTCCCTAGGGTTTGGCTAATTCCCTTATATACTCTATATAGAAAACATCAAAATTCTTCTTCTGTGCAAAGGCCAATTTGGGGCCGAAATTTAGCCCCATTCCCATCCGTAAAATTATATATTTTATCTCAACTGTAGGTGAAAATCGCCCCCCCCACCCCGCAAGAAAATAATAAAAAACAAATAAAAGACCGTTAAATGATCCGCATTTTTGGCTTTTCTCCGCATTTTACACACTTCTCCTTCTCAATTTGTTTTGTTTTTTCTCATGTAACTGGTAATCCGCCTGCGAATCTAAAGAGAACTAGAAAGAGAGAGGAAAAAACTTGAAATGAGCTTATCTGTTTAACTTTTTTAGCTCACCTGAGCACAAAGTGCTCAAGGTGAGCTTTTGTTATCGCCCTTCGTCCGGCGTCCGTCGTCGTCCGTCGTGCGTCCTCCGTCGTCCGTCGTCAACAATTTGCTTTAAACGACATCTCCTCTGAAACCGCTGGACAGAATTTAATGAAACTTGGCAGGAATGTTCCTTGGGTGAGGCTCTACAAAAGTTGCTAAAATAAAGTTGATCCATGAAGAATCCTGGTTGCCATGGCTACAAAAAGAAAAATAATATGAAAAATTTAAAAATCATCTCCTTCAAAACTACTGGCCAGATTTCAAAATAATTTGGTACAGATGTTCCTTGGGTCAACCTCTACCAAAGTTGCTATAATTATTCGGATCCGTAAAAAAACATGGCCGCCAGGGGTGGCGCTAATTTGCCTTATATGTATATAAAGAAACCTTTAAACAACATCTCCTCTGAAACCACTGGACAGAATTTGATTAAACTTGGCAGGGATGATCCTTGGGTCAACCTTCACAAAAGTTGCTAAAATAAACTTGATCCATGTAGAACTCTGGTTGCCATGGCAACAAAAAGAGAAAAAAATATGAAAACTTTAATAATCATCTTCTTCAAAACTACTGGCCAGATTTAAAATTAATTGGTACAGATGTTCCTTGGGTCAACCTCTACCAAAGTTGCTAAAATTATTCCGATCCGTAAAAAACATGGCCACCAGGGGCGGGGCTTATTTGCCTTATATGTATAAAGAGAAACATTTAAACAACATCTCCTCTGAAACCACTGGACAGAATTTGATTAAACTTGACAGGGATGATCCTTGGGTCAACCTTCACAAAAGTTGCTTAAATAAATTTGATCCATGTAGAACTCTGGTTGCCATGGCAACAAAAAGAAAAAAAATATGAAAATTTTAAAAATCATCTTCTTCAAAACTACTGGCCAGATTTTAAAATAAATTGGTACAGATGTTCCTTGGGTCAACCTCTACCAAAGTTGCTAAAATTATTCCGATCCGTAAAAAACATGGCCGCCAGGAGCGGGGCTTATTTGCCTTATATGTATATAGAGAAACCTTTAAACAACATCTCCTCTGAAACCACTGGACAAAATTTGATTAAACTTGGCAGGGATGATCCTTGGGTCAACCTTCACAAAAGTTGCTAAAATAAACTTGATCCATGTAGAACTCTGGTTGCCATGGTAACAAAAAGAAAAAAAATATGAAAACTTTAAAAAACATCTTCTTCAAAACTACTGGCCAGATTTTAAAATAAATTGGTACAGATGTTCTTTGGGTCAACCTCTACCAAAGTTGCTAAAATTTTTCCGATCCGTAAAAAACATGGCCGCCAGGGGCGGGGCTCATTTGCCTTATATGTATATATTGAAAACTTTATCAACATTTCCTCTGAAACCACTGGACAGAATTTGATTAAACTTGGCAGGAATGATCCTTGGGTCAACTTTCACAAAAGTTCCTAAAATAAACTTGATCCATATAGAACTCTGGTTGCCATGGCAACAAAAATAAAAAAAAATGAAAACTTTAAAAATCATCTGCTTCAAAACTATACTTGCCAGATTTTAAAATAAATTGGTACAGATGTTCCTTTGGTCAACCTATTTATCTCAGGTGAGCGATTTAGGGCCATCATTGGCCTCTTGTTATCTTTTTTTTACACCTCTGCTAACAATTTAGTAGATGATGATAGTTAGTGGGTTATAGATTTACAAAGTGATAAACTGAAATTTCAGGATAGAATAGACTATTCTTCATTTTTTTAGAAACATACACTTATATATAGATATAACTTTTCATTTTATAGCTACTCCTGGAAAATGCTATTGAACCATTGCATTTTGTAAAAAAAAAAAAAAACGAAATGAAGGTGTAGTTCTTGAATGTTGTAATATATTTGTTAAAACCCTAATTTTAAACCTTTATTTTTGTTAATATTACATATACTTCTTGTAGTTGTCAATCTCATTAATGATGCTTTCCAGGTATGTTTTGTTTGTTTTATTTTGTTCATTTGAAGACATTTTGTAAAATGAAAATTCTTTTAACATATTGACCATATATATACATTTTGTCAGTTTAAGTGTGTTTTCTACAAAAGAAATAGCCTTTGCCAGAATTGTGTCAGATATTTTATCATCTGTTTTCTAGGTACATGTAATATCTTATGGAATAGGACATACATGCATACATTCTCTCATATTTCCAGAAAAAATGTGTAAATATCAAAATATAGATTTATATGGGCATCTTTAGAGTGATAGAGTGCAGATATTCACTTAACTGTACTACTGTACTTCTGCATACATGATTCTCCCATGAATACTTGGAAGGTGTGAGATTTTGAAGTAAAGTTGGAAAGCAAGTGAGAGTTGGTCTGAATTGATGAAAAGTGAGATTCAAGATGAAAGTGGCTTGGAAAACCTTGTCATTTGTAGTTGAGGTTAGGTAGTTGTAGTTTGAAGAGATGAATTGCTTCTCTTAGTTTATGATACGCTGTAACTTGATTTATTAAGTATAGATAAAATTCGCATTGAAGGTGAACTTAATTTTAATCTAGAAATGTCTGAACCTGAAGTAGATTTAATTCTTCTGTGCAGGCAATCTGACTAAAGTACAGATCTTTCTACGGTAAGATCTGAAGACGACCCATTGGAATTGTTCTCCTTTGAGACTGGTTTTCCAGCAAAATCTATTTATATCTCAGCCAATCAGAGAACGTCTTTTAAAGGATGTATAATTTATGCATGATTGATTGAAAATGTCAAAATGATATGTGTAATATGTCATTTGCTGTTCGTGTAAAATAAAAAAAAAATGTAAATAAAACAATTAAAATATGTCTTGGTTTGTTTCTTGATGAATGTATCGAAATTTAGTCCCCTTTCCGGTAATTACGGTACTTTTTGCTCTTACTGCAGTGCTACAGAAAATGTTTTTCAGTCCTTTTTGAAAGCTAGCGTTCATTTTTGGACTAAAACATTCTGCTATATTCTCAATGAAATCATCAAAGGATTTACAAAGAAAGGTAAAGTATGTTTTGATGAACTAGTTAATTACAATGAACTGTATTTTATTATGAGATTAATTTAGATTTTTGACAATCAACTTTAATGTTTTGGGAAATTTTACGCGCGACATTTACATCGCAAATTTATTCATTAAAATGTAAACAATGTGTGGTTGTAATATGTAATAGTTTGATCGACACCCATAATATAAATATATACTGTTTCCTCTCTTGACAGATTCAGATTTTTATCGAGAAACCTTTCAAACGATTTAAACACATCGTCTTTATAGTGCAAATGCAGACGACTTTGTATGAATTAACATTGACAACAAGTTATAGGATTATACAACAGATTCTGAACACTTTTTTATGAATTTAGATAGAAACAGTGGTAAAATTTTGATTTTTTTTCTTGCTAAACCAATACACAATCAAGTCCGTTAATCTGCTACTTGTGTCAAAATTGATTTCATCATGAATTTCTTACTTAAACTCAGTGACCCCGTGTATTGAAGGAGGGGTGTTTCAAAGGCGTTTTCAACTGTTTCTAAATATGAACAAATTCCAAGGCAGCCAAACTAGTTTAAATCTTATGTCAAGGTTATTAAAATAATGACCCTCTTAATGAATATTTACTTAATTTCTGATGATAACTTTATTTTAAAATAAATTTGCTTATTAGATATTTAGCTCTATACTGCTATAAAATGAACAGGTTTTAGTAAATAAATTTCTGTAAACTGTAATATGTTTGCAATTGCATAAGACTGCACATTAAATACCAGTGTGCTGTTTGAATTTATAACATATTTTATTATTGAAAAAAAAATCGTAGTTCTTATTCAGTCAAATTGTGCTTTTTTCTAACCAAAAATGCCCTTTTCCATCCCCAGTTTGTTTGGAAAATGGGGCCTTTTTTTCAGATGCCTTGTTAATTCCCCTTTGAGCATGTCTTTTCTTCATGAAGAATGGTCAAATTTGTTAAATCATTCCATGATTTCTTGTCTTCCTGTTAAGTGGAAAACTAATATTTTAAAGAAAATATTATTTGTTCCAGGCCAAAATCGAGGTTTTTGATGACAAAACCATGGTGTAATTTGCCACTGCAGTGTCACACTTTTTAGGGTGAGTTAGAATGAAAAGAAAAAAAATGATTTGGTCAAGAAAAATGAATATAACATTTCATATTTTGAACAAGCACAAAAAATGTAAATAGCATAGAATGCTTGCATCTAAAAGGAATTTAGTTAGATAAACATTGTTAATTTATGATAAAAATTCCATAAACAAAGTTCATCAAATGATGTTCTTTTTAAAGGCATGCAAATGTATACTTTTTACTAAACAAAAGACATTAAGAAAAAAGTGAGGTCACAAGGTAATATAAACAAATTGGGAAAAATAATGTTTTTCATGTAAACTGAAAATATTTTCAAGAAACATAACATTCATTACCTGTATACTGTTAAGATTTCTTTGTATTGGAAAGAATAAAAAAAAGATCATTCAAATCAAATAATATTTCAAATCAGCACCATTAAAACCACCTTTCATTTACAGTGACAGATGTGATGAAAACTTGAAACTAGTCATTGAATGATAATTGTGGAGAATAATATTTTAAAATATTACAAAAAAAAGTTATTTAACCTCATAGTGTTGAATTGGAATTATGGTACATGTATTCTGCTTGGTTTTGAGTTAATATTTCTGTCAAAAATTCATTTGATGATTTGATCATGTTATTATAACATTCCTTAAATGAACATTGTTACTTTTTCAGATTGCAGTTAGCAGACCTAGAATTGGAATAAAGGTGTCTCATTCCAAATTCAGATGTTGGTGGATGTTGGACTTGTTTTGTGAATATCATGTTATCTTATCTAGAATATCATTAAACAACTATAAAAGCATGTTGTGTTATAATTAAGTGTGTGTGTGTGATATAAATTATATATAAAATTGCTAAAATAAAAATAAAATTAAAGTTGAACACATTGTCTTGAATATATTTAAAAGTAATTTGATCTGGCAATCACTCATCTAAACTATCATGGTTTCTTATGTATAGAAATCTACACAATATAAAAAAAAAGATAAAGATATACTTTTTAGGTTTATTTTAATCTTATTTACTTTACATCAATTTAGAAACAAATTATTACAACAGATACTAAACCATATCTACGGTTCATGGACCAGTACTTTGTGGCCGGGAAGTTGCATAGTTTTAGTATATGCCTCTTATGAAAATGATTATCAAGCACTGCTGTTTGCTGTAGTGCAGAGAGAGAATTTGTTCATGTCTTTGATAAAACAAATGCATTGATGACCAAATTAAAAAAAAAAAAATATGTGAGTGTGTGTGTGTAGATAAAGATTAATGAAAATAAATCATTGAAATGACAACGTAAATTTACTTTAATGCCATGCAATTTTAAAACTCACAACTGATTGCACTCCCTGTATATTTTTCATTCATATGTATTTACAATTATCTTTGCTGCTATTCACTGCTATTGGTCTTTTAAAGTTACAATGACAATAATCATCATCATCATTCTCATCATCTTAAAATGACGTCATCATCGGATCATCATCATCATCATCATCATCATCATCATCTCTCTCTCTCTCTCTCTCTCTCCTTGAATAAGGAAATGTGTTTTTGAATGTTTACATGTTATTCACTGATTGCAGTGCTTTTAAAAGTCGCTACATAAATACATTCAGTATTAAGAGACCCTGATTTAAGATTCGTTACAATAACACTTCTAATTAATAATTCGAAATTGTATCCCATATTTGTCTTCATTAAAGTGTAATGTAGCTCCAGGTATTTGTATATAGAATCCCTGGTAGGCTGGTAGCTCTTATCAAATTGCAACATACAACTTCTCTTTCTTAAACTTTTATAACGCCCCTCACTGAATACACTTTCTACCGATTCGAATTTTGTAACCGTGTTAATTTCACAAGGACGCGATAACATTGGCTAAAAATAGACAGGAGAGTGTCAAGCACCCTGGTTGAACTAGTAAATTTATTTTATAATTTGTGTATTTTTTATT
>JAIFHC010000773.1:0-50000 GCA_021229015.1 Solen grandis | reverse complement strand
CCTGAATATCCTCAGACAGGAAGTCCACACAGAAGAGACATTTTATCTGTCAGACATCTTGTCAACCACAGACATGTATCTCAACCACTTGTATATCTCCCTGATGTATGAAAGTGGAGTTGTGATATAAGGATGACAGTTTTGTTTTTTAGCTCACCTGAGCACAACGTGCTCATGGTGAGCTATTGTGATCGCCTTTTGTCCGTCGTCCGTCGTCCGTCGTCCGTGCGTGCGTGCGTGCGTGCGTGCGTCCGTCGTCAACAATTTGCTTTAAACAACATCTCCTCATGAACCGCTGAAGGGATTTTGACCAAACTTCACAGGAATCATCCTTATGATGCCCTCTATCAAAGTTGTACAAATTATTCAGATTGGTTAAAAAAGTAGGTCACAGGAGCTAAAAATAGATTTTAAAAATGCAAACTTTGAAAATCTTCTTCTGCAAAACTGCAAGGCCTAGAGCTTAGATATTTGGTATGTAGCATCATCTTATGGGCCATTACCAAGATTGTACAAATCATAGCCCTACGGTGATAAATGACCCCGCACCAGGGGTCACTTGTTTTACATAGAGTTATATAGGAAAATCTTTAAAAATCTTCTTCTATGAATCCATTAGGCCTAGAGCTTAGATATTTGGTATGTAGCATCATCTTATGGGCCATTACCAAGATTGTACAAATCATAGCCCTACGGTGATAAATGCCCCCGCACCAGGGGTCACTTGTTTTACATAGAGTTATATAGGAAAATGTTTAAAAATCTTCTTCTATGAATCCATAAGGCCTAGAGATTAGATATTTGGTATGAAGGATAAATGCCCCCGCACCAGGGGTCACTTGTTTTACATAGAGTTATATAGGAAAATTTAAAAATCTTCTTCTATGAATCCATTAGGCCTAGAGCTTAGATATTTGGTATGTAGCATCATCTTATGGTTCATTACCAAGATTGTTCAAATCATAGCCAAACGGTGATAAATGCCCCCGCAATAGGGGTCACTTGTTTTACATAGAGTTATATAGGAAAAGCTTTAAAAATCTTCTTCTATGAATCCATAAGGCCTAGAAATTAGATATTTGGTATGTAGCATCATCTAATGGTTCATTACCAAGATTGTACAAATCATAGCCCTACGGTGATAAATGCCCCGGCACCAGGGGTCACTTGTTTTACATAGAGTTATATAGGAAAATGTTTAAAAATCTTCTTCTATGAATCCATAAGGCCTAGAGATTAGATATTTGGTATGAAGCATCATCTTATGGTTCATTACCAAGATTGTACAAATCATGACCCTATGGTGATAAATGACCCCGCACCATGGGTCACTTGTTTTACATAGAGTTATATAGAAAAAACTTTAAAAATCTTCTTCTATGAATCCATTAGGCCTAGAGCTTAGATATTTGGTATGAAGCATCATCTTATGGTTCATTACCAAGATTGTACAAATCATGACCCTATGGTGATAAATGACCCCGCACCATGGGTCACTTGTTTTACATAGAGTTATATAGAAAAAACTTTAAAAATCTTCTTCTATGAATCCATTAGGCCTAGAGCTTAGATATTTGGTATGTAGCATCATCTTATGGTTCATTACCAAGATTGTACAAATTATAGCCCTATGGTGATAAATGACCCCGCACCATGGGTCACTTGTTTTACATAGAGTTATATAGAAAAAACTTTAAAAATCTTCTTCTATGAATCCATTAGGCCTAGAGCTTAGATATTTGGTATGTAGCATCATCTTATGGTTATTACCAAGATGTACAAATCATGCCCTATGGTGATAAATGCCCCCGCACCAGGGGTCACTTGTTTAACATAGAGTTATATAGGAAAATCTTTAAAAATCTTCTTCTATGAATCCATTAGGCCTAGAGCTTAGATATTTGGTATGTAGCATCATCTAATGGTTCATTATCAAGATTTTCAAAATGGTGGCCCTTTGGAGATAAATGACCCCGCACTAAGTCTTCTCCTCTGAAACCATAAGGCCCAGTGCTTATATATTTGGTGTGTAGTATTGTCAGGGCTAAAATGTTTAAGATTGAGTTATATCAGAATTCTTGTCTGTTTAAAAACCTTGTAATCAGTTGTAGCAATGGTACTCAGGTGAGCGATCCAGGGCCATCATGGCCCTCTTGTTTTTAAGAATTTTCTCATAATTTACATTTTACTCTTTTTTATTTTATGAAGCTATTATTTGAAGTTAACAAATATTTTCAAACATTGTGGACATTAGAAATTACTTGTTTTATTGAAACTTACATTTTAGGAATATTGATATTTTTCCCCCACATAATAGGTATACCTATACATGTTATTATGGAGAATTATAGAAATGTTAAATATTGTAATCATGTCATCAAAGCCGGTATATCTATAGGTCTATATTTCAGTGGAAAACAATCATTCATCTCAATCACCAAATCTCTCAAATAATCATTGATTGTTTTCAGTATATTGAATGAAATATGATTTGCTTAGATAGTAATATAATGCATTGATATTAATTCAATATGTTCAAAATGTGTGTGGAATTTATATATATTATTTAAAAGTGGAATGATGACAGAAAAAATGAGAATAAAACCAGACCAGTCCGAGTGACTTTCTCTCTGATTAGGATTTATACTGTTTACTTATGATCAAAATCTCCATGGCAACAGTCTGACCATGTACAACCTAATCTTACTGAACAGTGTACCCAGTGAGATACAGTTGAAAACTGGACTGGTGTAGATATGCATGGACATACTTTTATCAAGTGGTTTAGAGGTATTCCTTTGTTGTTTTATCTGTAAACTTTTTTATGAATGTTTGTTTGTTAAAAATTTGATCTGTATACTGATTCTCTAGAAATATTGCTATTTTGTATGCAGTTAATGAATGTAGTTAATGATTGAAATACTGTTGGCTGGATGTAAAACTCATTTGATATATCTTTAGTCTGTGGTTTCTGCTTGACCTCTACATGGTATATATATCAGAGGTCATTGCGTGTCATAACCGACAGTCCTAGTGAGAGTACATAGACAACATTCCCTTGGACATTAGTAGTTCCTATGGTCAGAGTAACACAAGTAAATGAAAGACGTTGTACACTGGTCACATCCATAGAGTATTAGCCCTGGATAGCTTAAATCTAAATTGTGAGGTTAAGTAGATTAATACCTTTAGGCTTTAAATATCTATACATATCTTAAAGATATAAGTTAGATAAAATATTTATCTACATTTATTATCGCCCACCCATAAAGAAGTTGTAAAGAGACCTGGGGCCGTATTTATAAAGCTCCTTAGGAACAAATTTCCCTTAGTTTCTAAGATTTTTCTTAAAATCACATAGATTTCCCTTAGGTATTAAGGATCTCCTTTAGTCTTATATATAAAACACCTAAGGAGATTTATTCCAGTTAAGGAATTATTTTCCTTAAAAACTAAGGAGCTTTATGAATACGACCCCTGCTGTTCATCCGTCTGTATGGTTATATCCTAATGAACCAAATGATTATCTTCAAAGCAACTTGCTGACATTGGATAAAACATCCCAGGAGTGACTGTTACCAAGGTTTTTTGTGCATATTATCTGCAAGTTTGTGTGAAATGATTTTGCATACAATATTGACTTGGCTATCAGTTTCATTCTATGTCTTAATTCTTCCAATCACTGTGTGTGTGTGGGGGGGGGATTTATCATCTGTATTGATAACTCCAGTTTGTTTGCAAGAACCATGTCTAAATTTTAATTGTCTTTATAGTAAGCATCAAGATTTTGATATACATTTGTATACTGTGTATTGTTTGATTTTTTAATAACATGTTAGTGAAAGCAGCTATGTTGATCAATGATGACTGAAATGGACAGAGCTTGTTATTATATGTTTTGTATGTTTACTTGTTTTGTATACATGTGTTAATGGAGGCAAGCTTTTTCATTGTAAGCCAACTTATGTTCCATTTGACATTGTAATGTATTTATATAAAATCAGAAATATGAAAATAGGGACAAAGTTATACATTGAAAGTCAAGTTCCAGGCAGGCCATGGATGGGATTTGGAGAAAGCAAATTGTGTGGTGCTGTTCTCACAACAAATTGTAAGTTATATGATTATCATTATTTCAGTTTCATTTAAAAAATATTTAAGAATTAATGTTATATTAATTAATATTTGTAAGTTTATAAAGAAATGTAAAATATTGGTACAAGTCCAGGTGGCCCTGGAATCTACAGGTCCTATGTTTGATCCCCAGGTACTGGTATAACTCCCTTGCTTGGTGCTGTGCATATAATTGTAATTCCAGAAACGGTTGGCTCGGTGTCCGGATAATGTGACTGGGTGTGAAATGGTGCCGCATGATACTGCAGTGTGGCAGCACTACATCTGTTTCAAGTAGAATGACAAAATCTCCAAATGCCTGAAATACTGTTAACGGGACATTAAACCAAATAAACAAACACACTAATAATATTGGTTATGCTAAGTCCCTTTTTATGCTTCTGGAGTTGGACCAGTACTACTAGTTGGAAGATCATGAGAAAATATTGCCCCAGCTAGAGTTCAATCCAACAACTGTCTGATCCAAAAGCCTTTGTCTACTGCCACTTGACCACCATGCCAGAATGTTGTTGTAATTAATTGTTTAAGGTAATCCATCCATCGTTACATTATAATCGTGGTCCTTCAAATGCTTAAAAAGACTTCAGTGCAGAAGGAAGCATCAATTGACTTGGGTTTATAGGCTTTATTGATCAGAGTCTATATACGCTTGCTTTTACAATAAAATTCGACAAACACTTGATGGACCATGATCACAATTTATTATGGATGGATTACCTTAAAACAAAATAAACCCATTATTTGTCTTATCTTGGATATTGATCAATGTCAGTTAGAACATTTGTTTTCAAGTACCATATTACAAATTTTATGGTCAGTCAAGGTTAAATGGCCAGGGTCAAGGTTAAATGCTGCTTAAAGAAGGTGGCTGCTTGGAACAGGTTGGCTTTTTTTACAACAGGTAATTACTGACATTAACTTAACTATTTTGTGTTTCAATAAGTGGAAAAGAAGCCAGTAAGATCACACCTATAGATTTGACCATGCCCAGATCATGGCTGTGAAGGTCAAGATTGATATTGGGTCATGTGTCACAGCAGGCCAGGGCACCACAGGTCAGATAGTCATGGACAGGCTGGACCAGTAGTCTAGGCAGGTATGTTTACACAAATTTAACATGGGTTTACAAAATTCTCGACAGACTAAGCTAACACCAGTGATTCTCTTGAAACTGTAGTCATAACTAGTGCTGATATTGACCTTCATATAATGTATGTATTGTTATGTTAGCTATATGGCTAACCACAATTTATTAGTCCCCTACCAGTGTTTACACTGGAGGGGACTATAGGTTTGACCTCCATCTGTCCGTCCGTACGGATGTCCAGAAATCTGGATCCTGCGATAATTAAACGCTGTTTAAGATAATATTATGGAACTTGGTACATGTATATGAATAGATGGCAGTATGGAGATTCTGCACGTCACTCATTTGTTGTTTTTTTCTTGGACCAAAATTCTTGTTGCTATGCTGACAGAAAAATTATGCATCTCACCGGTAGGGGACTCTTGTGTTGTGTGTATCACCAGTTACTTGTTAACCGGGTTTCAAAATGGAAAATCTTGTCATTTATTTGGCACATTCTGTTGGCGGGAGTACGTTAATTTACTTTTTCTGGACTATAACTTTGTCATGCATTGAGATATTTTGAAATATAATGGCACAGTTTTGCAGCATGATGAGACAGTAAGCAGGCACAGAACCAAGGTCTGTAGCTCTAAGGTCAAGGTCAAACTTTGAGATTATGTGATGGTAAAAGGGGATGTTTTATAGGCCTTTCCAGGCTGTTACTACCTCATGCATTGAATGGTTTTAAAATAGTTCATTATGATATTAGTGCTCAGGTATTTCTTATGCATTTATCTGTAAACAATTTCAAACAAACAAAATATGTATATATCTTTTATAATGTTTATAGAAATTGCCATGTTCTGGTTCAGTTTTGAATAGACTGCCTGGATGCTTATTGATTTGAGTGTCTGCCTCGAGAACATGAGGTCACTGGTTAAGTCCCCAGCATACCAAAGTCCTTAAAACTAATTCAGGTATGTATCGCAAGTTTGTGCTTTGCGCTCAGTGTCAGGATGATATCACTGGGTGTGGTATCATTCCAATGTCTACCAGTGTGATACCGCATTGAAACAGAACAATATATGTCTCATTTAAAAATGCAATAATTTCAGTAGAAAATAAGATCAAGCAAACATGCACTGTAATATTGTATGAGATATATTATGTGCAATTCAAATACGAGAGAAAATGCCTTCCCCGGTTTAGCTTGCCAAGATCAGGGCAGAACTTGATAGCGGAGATATTCAATCTCTGCTGTGTCAGTCATTTTTGTACAGTTTCACTTAACCGTATTATTGTTTATATATGGTTTTGCTGTAAATTTATGGAAATGATGTCAGAAAGTGAACAACGTAAATATTTTACCTCAATGAATAAATTGATATCGGTTCACATAATTTAAGTTTTATATTGAATTTAAATCGACTTTTCATTCTGGTTTTTAGGTTGTACAGGTAATTGCTTATATATGTTGTTTTTTGTTTTGTTTTTTTGGTTGTTTATAAAACAATAAAGACGCCCTTTTTCCACATATTTTTGGATAACCCCTCGTATCTACATTATAGTAGCTGCAGGTTTGCTGGAAAAAATCTTATCTGAGGTAACATACATCATGAAATAGATCATTTTTGCATGTTATTTTCATCTGCGTTGCTGGTGCTTTCATTACAATAACCAGAAAACAAGGCTGAAAGTGGTTGCTTGGTTTCCAGTTCATCCTACTGATTTGGACATTTCTGCCTCTATGCTATATGCTCTCATGTCCATGTTGAATTGGTGCGGGTATATTTCTCTTGCTTAATACTCAGCAAATAAGGGAGTTCCAGATGTGGTATCATGCCACTTTTCTGCACTGTGATATCGTAGTGAGGCTGTACTATATCTGTCTCATGTAGACAAAGTCCTAAAGGACTGAAATGTTGTTTGTGATACATTTAAACCAAGCATACGATATCGTGCCGTAGACAAGTGTCATAAAATCTCAAAATAACATCACTTGAAAACTTGCATGGTATTTTGTATATTTTGTACAAGAGAATTTGTTGATGGGATGCAAAAATATAACTAAATCTTAAATCAGGTCATATTCATTTTCAGGCATGTATTTCTGCAGAGCTGTCTTGAACTTTAAACTGGTGATAAAACATCAGCACAATGCAAGCATGGCAGGAATGACACATGTATCTGGTTGGCATGGAGATCCATCATGGTGGACTGGGTTTGGCTTTGAAAAAAGCTGACCTTGAGATGGGTCAGCCGGTCACAATGGAGGTGAGATATCAGAACAATACTGAAATAAAGGCTTTCATTTATAGGACTGCATATTTATAAATATACGATCATCAACATACAAATAATTAAAGATAATCAAAATAACCACAGCAAGTCCTTATTATAGCCTCCGTGAAAATTATTTATCACAGTGTAATTCAAAGTGCCTTCTCTGGAATCAATCACAGCTCTTGATTGCTTGGGAAAATAACATATATATCTTAGAAATAAATAATGAAAATTGAATATCAATCCATGTCAACATCCTCAACACTGATTTGTAAATAAGATAAACTATCCATAAAAACTCATGACCTGAAACAAGTACATTATGATATGCCTAATTATACACACTCATCTGACACTGTTTATATACTTACAATTTTGCAAATTCTGAAATTAGCGTATGTGATATGTTGAAAAACACTAATGAGATTTTGGACCGTGTATTTCAAACCAAAGGAATTATTTAAGGTAATCAGATGCACATTTGTCCTTTTTAGGACACATATATGATATAAATATTTAAAAATAATGATAATCGAAGTTGCCTTTTTATATTTAGAAAACATACTAGACATACTTTAAATTTTGAATATAGGTCAGGCTTGTGCATGACTTTTTTCTTCAGCAGTTTAACATAATGGGCTTTATTGTCAGTTTTGGTAATTAATCTTTCGAGCGTCCTTTCTTTAATGAGTCCATATCTATTTATCAAAACAGATACCGACTGGATCACACCTTGCCGGGACTTTGATAACAGGGAGACACCAGGCTCTGTATGTGAAGAAGGGCATTATCATTAAAGAGGGACAAGTAGCCCTCGCTACTTGCGCAGACCCAGTATCTGGACTGTTCCTCATTTAGCCCGGACATTCAGCCAGTGATTTCTGGAAGGAAATTTCAGTCTAAAGTCTCAGTTTGTGTCTTAACCATGTTAAGAAATTGATCTATATCCATCAAGTCATGTATGCAATGAGCTATTGATATCATACATTAGCAATCCATGATTTTGGATTTTGCATTCACTGAGGTATTGGTATGATACCATAGTATTTAATTATGATAATTATAGTGTCCTGGGGAATTGGTATTATACTTTGGAATTTAATCATGATCATGATTATAAATGGGTGAGGTATTGGTATCATACATGAGAATTTCGTGATTTTGAATTTTGCATTCACTGAGGTATTGGTATCATACCATGGTATTTTATTATGACAAAAAAATTTAGTGTCATGAGGAATTGGTATCATACGTTAGCATTTCATGATTTTGAAATTTCTATGCGCTGAGGTATTGTAACATACCTTGGTATTTAATTATGACCATAAATATGATAGTCCTGAGGAATTTGTATCACACTTTGGAATGTAATCATGATTATGATTATCAATGTTTTTGTGTTGAGGTATTGGTATCATACCTTGATGTGTCATGGTTGCCATGATTATAAATGTTCTTGTGCCTTGGTATTGTTATTATACTTAGTATTTTATAATTATCAAAGTTTGAATATGCTTAATTGTTTGTTTAATACCTTAGTATTGTATGATTATTATTACAGTAAAACCTCGCAAGCGGACCACCTCGGAAATCGGGGCACCTCGCTTCCCGGGACATTATTTTTCAGAACCATTTTTTTTCTTCTTTATTCTAATGTCCCACAACCTCGGAATACGGGGCACCTCGCTATCCGGTATGCGGGACAGTTTTTTCAGAACCAATTAACGAATTCACACCTTTTTTAATCCTCGCTAAGTGGGACATCACATAGTGGTCCAATTACACAAGTGTCACTGATCAGTTCACACGTCTGCAAACACAGCCAAGAGATTGCGATTGTTTACACACTTAATGACTTTCAATTACGACATTGTAGATTCACTTACGGTTACCGTAAAGAAGTCGATAATTAAGGCAATTTGTTTATGATGTTTAAAAACTGATCAAATTCTTCGGCTTTTTCTTTAATCAATTGACGGTAAGTTTTTTGATGTTATTGCTTTATATTGATCAATATTAATGAGTAATTGATGTCAAACTTCAGTCATTTAGCTTACATGTGACATCATCTTGTGTACTAAATGTAAACTGTACTGTGTATTCATGTGCTATTATTTGAGAAAAAAATGTTTATGATTATTATTTCTGTTTTAACCTGAACATTTTTGAAATAAAATAATAAATAATAATTAAGTGTTGAGTGTCATTTATATTGTTTTATCTGTTTCAAAATAATAACTTAATACTATGTTAACATATAATGCAAATTTACATTTAACAGTGTAACTTAACAAAATAATGTTAATAAAAAGTACAGTATAGTGCGTGCACATATACATTTCATATCTATACTGTGGAAATAAATATCATTGATACAGACTTATGTATATCTGTTTAATACTAAATTATGTATATATTTTTGGCTAGGTATTGATATCATATTTGTGCCATTGTTTTATGAATCATTATTATTCCATTCTTCTCAACTATTCAAGAATACAACTGCTATTGCAGTCTTATGCTTTGGCATCAGCGTTTGCATTGCAGCTTGGTTTTAGTTTTGCATGTATGATTAATATTAAAGGTGTTTCATTGGGTTTCTTCTGACAGATTTGTCAAAAATTTTGCAAATGTACTTTAGACTATAATTAAGATATATATCACCCTCGTTTAAGAGATTTAGTTTATTGTAAAAATCACTGTTTTCTCAGATTTGTTGAAAAATTAAAAAAGAAAAAGGAAAGTTTGCTGCAGCTTTTTTTTATTGAATTTTTAGCAAAATTTGCAGTTACAATTTGTGGTATTGATGGGAGAATGACATTTTTTATTATAACTTAAAAGAAAATATGTCCCCTTTTTAACTTAGAAATTTTGGTTTAAGTCCTGCATGCTAGGTACTTTCATGTTTATATCCCAGTAACCAGGCATTAGGTTCATTTAAAACTTTTTTAACATTTAACATGTTTATTTTAATATGATATGATACAAATTATGGTCAGTTTTTAGCTTGACTATTGCAATCACCCTTGTGTCGGTGTTGGAGCCTTTGGTTAAAGTTTTGTATGCAAGTTATTATTAACCTTATAGCTTACCTTATATCTCAATAACCATTTATATTATTGACTTGAAAGTTTATGAATATGTTAAGGGGCATCAGACTAGCAAGGTAGATAGCTCTTGTTGGAATATATTTCAAGTTATGGCCCCTTTTGAATTTAGAATTTTTTTAGTTTTAAATGCTAGGAATTTCTTGCTTATGTTTCAGTAACCAAGCGTTGAATTGGTTTGAAACATCTGAAACGTTTTTAGGGGTATCATATTATCAAGGCAGATAACTCTTGATGAAATGTATTGCAAATTATGCCCCCATTTTACCTTAGAAATGTTTTGCATGCAAGGAATTTCATGCTTATATCTCATTAACCTGGCATGGGATTGATTTGAAACTTCTATAAAATGTTCAGGGGTATCATACTACAGAGACAGATAGTTTTTGACTGAATATAATGCAGGTTAAAGTTTTGCATGCAAGCTACTATCCAGCTTAAATATCTCAGAAATTGTTCAGTGTATTGACTAGAAAGTTTATGAGTGTGTTCAGGACCATCAGAAAACCAATGAGGATAATACATTACGGTCCTTTTTTAACTTGGATATTTTGGTTAAAGTTTTTTGCATGCATAGTGGCTAAATAACTAGGCATGGGTTTGATTTAAGACTTCATAAACATAATCCGGGATATCAGACTATGAAGGTAGATCATTCTTGACTTATTAAATCATTATATAAAGATCATGTGACGGACAAGAATTGAAATAGATTTCATTTGATTTACTAACAAGCATTTTGAATAGTCGAGCGTGCTGTTCTCTGACAGCTTTTGTTTACTTGGCCTTTATGATTTAAGTTATGCATGTAAATAGAAAAATTTATCAAAGTTTAGTATACACAAAAAGATAATGAAAATATTTAGGAGTATTAAATAACAAATTACGATAACTCCTGGTTTAATCTAATATACATTATGGCCCTTTTTGAACTTGGAAATTTTAGTTATTAATGTTTTGCATGTAACATACAACTATGTATAAATCTCAGTAATCAGGTATGGGATTGACTTGAAACTTCATAAATGTTTTCTGGGGCACCAGACCAGCAAGTTAAATCTTACCAGGATTTATTATTAATTATTGCCCCTTATGAAATTTGATTCAAGTTTGCATGCAATTCATTTTTATGCATACATCTTAGTTTTCCGCTATGCTTATTGATTTAATACTTTCTCTAAGGTCTTCAAACAAACGTAAGATAACTATCAACCTATTAAGTGCAACTTATGGCCCTTTTTAGACTAAGAAATTATATGGAACAAATTTCTTGCTTATATCTCAGCAATCAGTTATATGTTTGACTTATAGTTCAGGGGCATCAGAGAATCAAATTAGATAAATCTTGGCTGAATTTATTAGGTCTCCTGTTGAATTTAGAAAATCTGGTTCAAGTTTTTGGTTAAACTAATAAGTGGCAGAATAGTTGAGCCAGTTAAGGATGTGTTTGGTTAAATTAATTTAATTTCTCTATAATTTGTTATTGATAATCATGTATATCATTTTGTTATTAATATGTGAAAATAAACAGTGTCTATGTTTGGCAATGAGATTTGAGTTAGCAAACTTGGATGCCATGATTGTATTGTTAATTTTTTCCAATGCACTCTGTAAATTAGGTTTGATTTAATTCATTATACTTTAATGTATGTTTTTACTTTTAAGATCACCTGAACACATATTGCTCATTTGAGCTTTTAAGATCAATGACTGTCTTCCACAATTGTTTCAAATGACATCATCAGGCATGTGATACTCATACTCGAGTATTTTGAGTACAAGTACTATTTTACCAATACTCGCCAGTACTCAGAAAAAATATCAATACTCATACTTATTCAAGTACTGAACCTTCAATACTTAGTACTCAGGAGTATTTTATGAGTACTGCAATGTTTATAAAAATAAATTAAATAATTTAATTAATAAATCAAACACAGTGCCCTCCAGTACATCAGTAAGATTTAATATATCATAACAAGCAGTAAATATGTTAAACCTTCACATTATAGTCTTTTATGAACATACATAACAAAACAGTTGTAGCCAATTATGGTCTTAAGGTTTGTGAACTGGCAGTTATGGTATTACTGTTTGCATTAGATTAATGTCAGTTTGAACATTGAAATTCAATGAATTTTCTGCTCACTGACCCTAGAGATTGAATTAAAAGGTACATTTGAACAATTGATGATGATTCGATGCCACAATCTGTGAAACTTGAGTTACTCGACTGGTAGAAGACAATATTCAAAAGTCTGAAAAGTTTATTCTGAATGTATATAGTGATGCCATAAACATTGTATCGCTTATATTATAACAACATTGTATTGCTTTTATTATAACATAATATTTTTATTTTAGCACATGATGTGCACATTGTTTTCTAGTTCAGAAATCAGTATATACTCACAAGTACTTGAGTACTACTCAAGTACTGCAACAAATTCAGTACTCAAAACTCATAAGTACCAAGTCCAAAATACTTGAGTAGTACTTAAGTACAGAAACTCGGTACTCGACCCATGCCTAGACATCATCTCTAAAAACACTTGCCTGGGGTGTTCCTCACATGAATCTCTAACAAAGTTGTTCAGTTGGTTCCAATCCATTGCATATCTGGGTCACAGGAAGTTAAAATGTTAAGTGAAATCTCAAAAAAATCTTCTCCAAATCCAAAAGGTCTAAAGCTTAGATATATGATGTCTTGCATTGTCTGGTGGACCTCTACCAAGTGTGTCCAATCATGACTCTAGGATCAAAATAGATCCCACTCCAAGGGTCACTTGATTTTATATTGACCATATTATATAGACATATAGAGAAAAATATCATCTTACCAGAAACCACAAGGCCTGTAGCTTAAAATTTGGTGTGTATAATTGTCTAATGATCCTTTACCAAGTTTGTTAAATTCATGTCCCTGTGGAAAAAATTGGCCCACGCTCAATGTTCACTTGTTTTACATAGACTTACAGAGGGATCTGGACATCTAGAACATTTTTGTTAGTAGAATTCAAACTTGACCTTGATAATGATCCTGTGATCTGCTGTTGAATTTTAAAGCTATGATCCTCAAATTAGAACAACAGTATCTGGAATTGAACTTTGACCTTAAATGAACATGACACATAACTTTCGCTTGATTTTTTAAGCTACAACCTTCAAATTAGGACTCAAATACTGTTTGGTTTGTAGAATTAAAGCGGTCTTGCTATATTTCTGCATGGATTATGTATACAGTAGGACTATGCTATAAAAAAAGTAACTTGAACAGACAAATGAAGGCAGTGTTTCTCAGGAGAGCGACGTCTGGGCCCTCTTGTTTTAATTATCTCCCCTTAAAATACTTTATCATTTTCTTTTAATTTTACATAGATATATGGGAAGTTTGTAATACAAAATAGCCCTTTTAGAACAAATGCTTATTCGGCGAGCATCCTCGATTTTCTTGTATTGGATAATGCATTGAGCAAAGTAATTATTAAAACAACATTGTTTAATTGATCACCTCGTTATTTTTGTTGATAATAGTATCATTTTATGCTCCTGTATTTTTGCCCGAAAAATTTTCACAGCCATGGGAAACTGTAGCACCATATTCACGCTGTCTATACATAAACATATTGTTCTCTTGAATTTATGTATTGCCAATAAACTAGATTTCTTCATATTGATATTTGTTTAATCATTAATATCCACCAGTCCTGATTGTTATATATGCACACACAAACTTATACTTATACCAGTTAAATATTTTATTGAATAATTTATGATTTGTCAATAAAACTAACAAATATCCGCTGTCATATATGACATTAAGTGGTGCACAGTGCACATTGTAACAGTTTACTCATCAAAAGACTTAAACTAAAATGTAGCCAGGATATATAACATGATAATAAACAGTTCAGAGTAGTTACACTATATCTGTGAGGTTGTTTTTCCGGTGATGAGAAGGATGTCAACATATATCAATGCAAAATGTTATCTTTCAGGTGGGGGGAAAAAGCCGGTATCTTCTTAAGAACAGAACAGAACAGAACAAAATTTTATTTGGACTTAAGCACGAAGCTCATCATCACAAAACAACAAGATATACTGCATGCAACATGAAAGACAGTACATACATATATTAATGAAGCAAATATTGTATATATAATGTATATATGTATATATGTGAGAGTGACTAACAAAATTTAAATATTTGAAATACTTACTTAAATCACATTAAAATATGCTATTTAAATATTAACCTGAATCATTAAGTGTATTATCTCTAAGTTGAAATCCTTGTTTACAATAAATAGCTAGTTTAGTTAATAATTTCTTAAGAAAACCCAGTACCCGGTATCTTATTAAACATATAGTAGCCTGGGATTGGTCCACCTGTCATTGGTGTCGGTGTATATTACTATTAGTGATCGGTACATGCCTATTAGTATAGATATGCATGTAAGCATAATCGAATTATAGAATCTGGTATATATTATAATCACTTAGGACTGAATTTGTAGCAGTGACATTTGATACAGTTATGAAATCACGTACATCTTTAATTAATATAATTTACACCAATAAGTTAAACTGAAAATTGTATTTTTAAATTTAAAGACGTTATGAATAGAATATGGTATTTCACTAGTTTGAGTATACATGTGTTTGATATAAAACATTATTGAAAAATTAAAGAAAGATAATTATACGTATCTTTTAAATTATATTTTTTGTTGCGCACAATTTGTCGTATGTAACCGTCCGTGCTTTTTTAATAATTGTTTTATATGATTTTTTTTTATTAAAAATTAATTTTGTTAATTTATTGATTTTTTTGGCCACCTTGTTAGCTGTTCGTATATAAGTACGTCAGTAAGTAATTAGCATTCTCAATTTGCTAATTGGCTTAGTATCTATAAAGTAGCGGTGTTTATTTAACACCATACGAGGTGTGTGACTCCCTGCTGGTCAATCAGAAAAGTGTGTCCAGTACAAACAAACTGCATGTGGCAAGCTCATGACAGACATATTTCATTGTCATAATACAGACATTGATGATATCATAGAAAGTTTTTCATCTAAATTATTTAATATAGCCGAACCTTTATTTAAGAAAGAGATTAACGTTGATGGACAGGATTGTTTATATAAAGGTTGTGACTCTAAGAAGTGGTTTGACCAGGATTGTTATATAGCTAAACGTGCCTATAAAGAGGCTTTATCTCAGTTTAATAATGATAGATCGCAGATAAATAGGTCAAACTTGTGTAATACAAAAGGAATGTATAAAAAGCTTATTCGAAAAAAGAAGAGGCTATATAAACACAAAAAATCAAAGGAACTTGAGAGTTTAAAACATTCAAAACCTAGAGAGTTTTGGAAACATTTTGCTTCTAGAAAAAATGCATCTTCTCAAAATATAACTTTAAATGATTTTCATGAATATTTTAATCAAATGTTTAATGAGTTAAGTCACTCAGGAGTGTCGGAAGGTGATAATTTTAATAATACACATAAGTTCCTTGATATTAATTATACATGTCCAGAGTTAGATGAGTGTATAACAGTGGAGGAAGTAAATAACGCTATCAAAAGTTTAAATAGAAATAAAACCTGTGCCCCGTCAGATTTTTTAATTAACGAATTTTTTATCGAATCAGCAGATATTTTAGCTGGACACATAACTGACTTATTTAATATTGTTTTCAATATGGGTTACTTTCCAAAACAGTGGTCATATGGGTTTATCATTCCGATTCATAAAAAAGGAGATAAAGACATCGTTTCTAATTACAGGGGTATTACACTTTTAAGCAATTTGGGTAAATTATTTACGGGTGTTTTAAACTCAAGAATTACGAAATTTTGTGATAAAGAAAATGTGATAACAGATGCGCAATTTGGTTTTAGGAAGGGCCGTTCAACTGTTGACGCTGTATTTCTTTTAAAAAACTTGATTGATATAACGTTAAATGATAAAGCAAGACTCTATTGTGCTTTTATTGATTTTAAAAAAGCTTTTGATTCGGTAAATAGAAATGCACTGTGGTTAAAATTGCATAGGTTAGGATTTGATGGTAAAACACTTCGAATAATACGTTCTATGTATGATACAGTAAAGACATGCGTTAAGCATTGTAACACCTTCTCGGACTTTTTCGACATTTCAGTTGGCTTGAGGCAAGGGGAGACAATTTCGCCGATATTGTTCGAATTTTTTATAGAGGACATTGAACTTTTTTTACAAAATCGTCAAGACTGTGGCCTTTCACTTTATGATATGACTTTACTACTATTATGTTTTGCAGATGATATGATAATACTTGGAAACTCAGTTGAAGACTTACAATGTAATTTAAATAGTTTATCGGATTACTGTGATAAGTGGGGTTTAGA
Organism: Solen grandis; assembly: GCA_021229015.1. Lineage (NCBI taxonomy): Eukaryota > Metazoa > Mollusca > Bivalvia > Adapedonta > Solenidae > Solen > Solen grandis. The sequence continues at coordinate 33,014 of JAIFHC010000773.1, read as the reverse complement.
AGTCAATGTTGAAAAGACAAAAAATATTACTTTCAGAAAACGTGCAAACTTGAGAGAGAATGAAAAGTGGTTATACAAAAATATAAATATTGAGGTTGTAAATGATTTTAATTACTTGGGTGTTGTTCTAAATTATACTGGATCTTTTGTGTTACATAATCAATATGTGTATGGTAAGGCACTTAAAGCTATGAATGTTCTTTTATCAAATATAAAAAAAAATATGATTTAAATGTTAAAACATGCCTACAATTATTTGATTCTTTTGTTGGCTCGATTTTGAATTATTGTTCTCCAGTCTGGGGATATACAAAGCCTAAAATACTTGAAAATATACATTTAAAGTTCTGTAAGTATATATTAGGAGTTAGAAAAAATTCATGTAATGATGCTGTGTACGGTGAGTTAGGAAGGTATCCTTTGTATGTAAATAGGTTTGTAAACATTATTAAATACTGGTTACAGATACAGAATACAGATAATATTATTATACAACATGTCTATCAAAAAACACTAGATGACTGTAATAATGGCAAAAATAACTGGCTTAGTAATGTAAAGAAACTGTTATGTGATTATGGTTTTATGTATGTATGGGATCAGCCACATACTATGATAAATGTAAATGTATTGCTGTCTGAGTTTAAACAAAGAGTTAAGGATAATTTTATTCAAAAATGGGTTTCTGATGTTCAAAATAACAACAAATTGATATTGTATAAAAACATAAAATTGGATTTTGAGATGGAAGATTATTTGAAATTTGTTACTAATAAACAAAATAGATTTTTCCTTACAAAAATTAGAATTTCTGCACATTTCTTGAAAATGGAAACAGGAAGATATGCCAGAGAAAGGTTAGAGAGACAGCAAAGATTATGTATTTTTTGTAATAAACAAGTAATAGAAGATGAATATCATTTTATTTTGGAATGTCCTTTGTATACTGAAATCAGGAAAAAATTTGTAAATAAATATTATATTACGAGACCTAGTATGTTCAAGTTAGTTCAGTTGTTTAAATCTTCAAAAATAAATATTTTAAAACTGAGCAGGTATATAAATGAAGCGTATAAAATTCGCAAATCTGCTCAATTCGCTTAACTAACTTTTTTTTCTTTTTTTCTTTTCTTTCCATCCTCTTATTTAATATTAAATTAATTGTCACTTTAGTTTTTTTTTTTTTTGTTTTTTTGTTTTTTTCTTCTGAAATTATATTGTTTTTGTATCAATATGAATATATTGTGATTTATATTATGTATGTTGCACTTTCTGTCACGTGTATCAATATTATTACTTTTGTAGTTATTGACATGATGATGAACTGTAACAGTTTAAATCAATAAAATATTATCTATCTATCATATACATAAAGTTTAATAGCAAGTGTTCGATATGTATGACGTATATCATACTAAAAATGTCATTAATGATAGGCAAATACACATTTGTTTCATACAGTTACATGTGTAAAGTTTACACATTAACTGACTTACAGTGTGAACATTCCCATTGCCAGCTTGAAATGCGCCTTTTCTTATTAATACCAACACATGTTAAATGAAACCATTTATTACATATGCGATTTTCACAGTATTGGCATTAGCAAAAACACCACAATCATACGAATTTTGTTGTTGCTGTACCCTTCGTAATTAAACAGACAAATTATGAACATTATATATCTGACATAAATGAATCTGCACACTGAATTTTAAGCGTTTTAGTTTTTCGGACATTCTGAACAGAACTATCTAAATTTTCTTTGATCAGCATTAACACCTATGATAGCGGCACACAGTTATTAAAGCATCAATGAATTTGCCGGGTCACAAAACTTCAATTAGCGACATTTCTTTAAAATTATAAAAAAAAATAGTATAAGGTGTTGATCACTATTTTATTTTTACAAAAACATTATTTTATTTTGCAAAAGAAAATGTTTTCCCATTAATTAAGCATCGATCTTAAACGTAAGTGTGACAATGTTTGGTAAAATCTTCTATCTGTATGTTTTATAACCCCTAACTATGACACCTTTCATAACGATATACCGGTAATCCATTTCACTATATGTTTAATACGATACCGGGTATGGTCACACTGTAGTGGTACATTTTAAATCCTGACTCTAATTCAACCAACAATGCACAGTGGCATAAAGGCCCGGTGTATGATTCAAATTATATATGATAGATTAAATGGCCCGCAAAAGCAAGCAAGCATGTAAAATCAAAATTTTGCTTTGTACATTGCAAAAGATGAAAAAACTTTACCCATAAATTATAACAAAACATGTTATAACACAACATCTCAAACCCTCTTTCGATCTCTGTAAAACACGAATACTCACATTTAAATACACTCTGCTGTCAAGTGCTTTAATTTACATAATATATAAAATACGTTACCGTAAAACAAAAAACAATAAAACAGAAATACATGTGTATATACTATTTATATACCAATATTGAATAAGTCTGTAAATTAAATATCAACATGATAACAATGTCCATATATAATTTGACATTCTAATCTGATCCTACTCAGCAGAATACATTAACTATTTAAAGCCAAAATGCAGATTGATCTATGTCAAAGTTACACAGCAAAACCTTAACAAGTGCTTGAACTTATTTTTACACAATGGCAAGTTCAGTAACAAAATCTCACCAAAGTTTACATATTTAAACATATTTAAATTCATTCTGTACCCCTTTTTTAAGCACATTTGTATTAAAAGGACGTCCAATAAATTTCGTTTTTGTCCATTGTCTAATAGACTACAATCTCACTATTTCGCAACAATTACATTTATGTGTATGTGTTTTTGAGAGAAAAAAAAAGAACCATAAAGAGTTATAAAATTGATTTATGAGATAAAAATGATTTAATTATTGAACAGAAATCTTAATACTGGCCTTCACTGTATCTCTTCATGAAACAGGTATTGATTGATGAGTTTGTTAACACTATAACAACATCATTTCTCAAGCTATCATCTTAAAACTTGGTGACATCGTGTGTTGCCAGTCAAGATTGATTATTGCTAATATCCGCCAAATGCGTCAGGAACTAAAATATGCCAAATATTGGTATTAATCGTATAACCGGTTCGGCTACATGGGAATTAAAGACATGTACAGTTGCAATAGCGGTCACCTGTACTAAGCGGTCAACCTTTATTTAGCGGTCAATTTTAATATTACCAAACTGTATCATTTTTAAGGTATTTAAACTTCATTTTAGCGGTCACCTCTGTTAAACGACCACTGTCTCTTGTTCCCCGACTGTCCGCATATCACAGGTTTAATTGTAATCATATAGCAAATGTTTGTCCTTTTCTGCCTATAATTCGTTCTCTTTAGTCAAGGAATAAAATACAAATCAAATTACCTATACGATTGAAAAAAAATCGATATAAAATGTAACCAGGACACTGCATAATATGAGACGTCATCTTGAATGATCCAACACTGAATTTAAATATAGGCCAAATGAAAGAATGTTCGAACAGTTTACAAATATTAGATTTGTTTGTAATCTTGTCTTCTGTACTGAGAAAAAATGAGACATTTCTCTTGACAACATGAGTTGGAGAAAATGTTTGACAGCACCCAGTGTTATACAGCACCCAATGTTTGACAGCAGCACCCATTGTTTGACAGCACCAAGTGTTTGACAGCAGCACCCAGTGTTTGACAGCAGCACCCAGTGTTTGACAGCAGCACCCATTGTTTGACAGCACCCAGTGTTTGACAGCAGCACCCAGTGTTTGACAGCAGCACCCAGTGTTTGACAGCACCAAGTGTTTGACAGCAGCACCCAGTGTTTGACAGCAGCACCCATTGTTTGACAGCACCCAGTGTTTGACAGCAGCACCCAGTGTTTGACAGCACCAAGTGTTTGACAGCAACCCAGTGTTTGACAGCAGCACCCATTGTTTGACAGCAGCACCCAGTGTTTGACAGCAGCACCCATTGTTTGACAGCACCAAGTGTTTGACAGCAGCACCCATTGTTTGACAGCACCCAGTGTTTGACAGCAGCACCCATTGTTTGACAGCACCAAGTGTTTGACAGCAGCACCCATTGTTTGACAGCACCCACTTGAGCTTGAAGGTCTGCTCTAGGCAATTCCATACATACATGTATTTACACCATCTTACATAGCATGATTTATTAAGCAATAAATGTTTGCAATAATTATAGCAAACATATACAAATCACAGAGAATATATCGTACACTCAAACACTCTCCATCTTCTGTCAAAGCCTGACAATTTCAATGGAAATTTTTCATAACATCGTGTGTACTGAACACAAATGTGATGAATCTTTCTAATGGTCTATGTATTTTTTGCAGAAAAGAGAGAGAGACTTTGTATCACTTATTCTTTAACTGTCTGTTTGTGAAACCTATTTTATTATTTGTTGGAAAACTTTTTAAGTTCGTAATCGAAGCATGTAAAAAGGAATACATGTACTACGAAATTACTTTTGAAAATATCAGTTTTGGATATCTTGATTTTTTCAAATTTATGCACTTATTTCATATGAATATCTTTGAAGAAAAATGGGAAATTTGGAAATATAGAAATAATTTTAAGTTTGATACTCAGAAAAGAAGCATGATAAGCATTATATCGTCATTAAAATTCTCAAGTCAGGACCATTTGGATTAAGTAAAAAAAAAAAGAAAAGTATTTATAAGTGACTTTCTCAGATATAAGTTTAACTTAGAGTCAGAATAAGCAATATATAGGGCAAGAGTGTATCAGATAATGTTTTAAATACTGGTGAATTAAATATGAATGCTAATTCTTTCCTAAGTTTCCATTCAAAGTATCTTACTTTTCGTTTTCGTAAGGTATTAATCGGAATGGTGAAAATTAAAAGTTAATGTGAATTTTATATGTATGTATGTAAGAGTGAATATGCATGCAGGCATGTGTGTGTGTGTGTGTGTGTGTTGTTTTAGTTGAGTTAGAGGTTGACTTAAAATGTACGATTTAATTATCTTCTAACGATAGCATGGAAGAACATAATGAATAATGAACAAATTATTTTATTTATCATGTTGCATCAAGTGATGTTATATTGATTCATGGAAAAAAAACTGTCATATAAAAATATATATCAGTGTAAACTATAAAAATACAGTCTGTACTTCGTGAATGCATGCAGTATTTTGTAAGGGTACATGGGGATGGCCCCGACCCCATGTCCTCTATTACGGGGAAATAAACGGTTTCAATTTGAACCTCAAAAAAAAAAAAAAAAAAAAATGCACATGTGAACAACCTTTGTGTGCATGCGTTTAAAGGTGGGATTAGAGGCGTGGCTATAAAATCAATATTCCGACTGATTAAATGCAGTAAAATGAAGCAACGAGAACTGATATGAATATAGAAAAGATTATTTACTGGGTACAGTATTTCAGTCATATGGAGAAGATGTCTACTTGAGACAGATATAGTATTGCCACACTGCAGTATCACACCGTAGACATGTGGCATGCTACAACACCCAATCACATTATCCTGACACCGGACCAACTAGTCATACCAGTACCTTTATTACGACTTTTTACAGTAATCTCATATGACTCGTAAAACAACAAAAAAAAATCGCAAATATAAGTGAATAGTATGAAGTATTCTTCACTCGCTCAATCATTGCTTATTTTTTCCCTTCCGATCTGACTATCACAGTGCCAAGATGCCAGGATAGCGTAGTGATAACCAACTTCGCTTCTCACCAATACGTCCCGGGTTCGATTCCTGGTCATGTACGTGAAAGGGTACAGTGGTTGCCCGTCCCGTCCAGTCACGTGGGTTTTGTCCGAGTTCTTCGGTTTCCTCCCACAATGATGACCGCATACGCCGCCACCAGAGCCATCGAGAATGATTAATATAAATTGTAGGAACTTGTTTCGTAATCGATGTTGAAAAAAAAAAGTTTAAATTTATGACTATCACTACTTTTTTCAGTTTAGAACTTTAGCATCTTGCATTTTCGACACTTGTGGTTGGAGTCTTTGCGTCGCTCTAGCTGTGTACGTAGAACTACGCTCAGGGAGGCTGAAAAAAATGAGCATTAAAACGGACCCCGACTTTGATCTCTTCGGCAAAAAAGTGGTGAAAGACAGGCCCGGATCCAGAATTTTTCCACTGGGGGGGCCAAAGTCTGAATGTGATGTGAGTACTAGGGGGGATCCGGGGGCATGCTTCCCTGGGAAAAAAAAGTTTTTTATTGTGATGGAGATGCATTCTGAAGAGTATCTGGGGATACAAGTGAAGGTTTTTATGTGCTTTTCTTTTCTTTCTTTTTTTTTTTCTTCTTTTTTTTTGAAACTTGAAGACCATGGATCTAATGCCTAGGTCCCACTGGAGAAAAATCATCGGCGTTGTGGAAATACACAAATTTTCTCCCGATGGCATCAGATGTTTGAGCCCAAAAGATGGAGCAGTCCTATGAGAAGCTTTGGGATTGGTCCGTTGAAACGTTTACTGATGTTTCGGTTATGGTACAATGGCCTTGTATTATCGGGGATGGCTCCAGAAGCTCGTGAAATTTATCCGATGATCGGGGAAGGTGAATCGGAGCTTCATCGAACTTGAAACATCATCGGGGGAATATCCCCGTAGATTAGGGGATGTATCATTTTATCGAACCATCCTAGGTGCCTCGGGAAGATTATGGAGATTGTGAGAATTTGGTGATGGACAAAATCAAGGGTAGACTTTCGGGGGTTTATGAGGATGCCCCCAGCAATGCCCCATGGCCTTTTTGACTGTCTCAGTCTAAAGTTGACCAAAAAAAAAGCTAAAACTTTAAGAGTGCGCTTGCCGATTTTCTTTCGAATATTCTGAGATTCTATCACAAGATCTGGAATGTGTCAAAGAAAGGTCTCCGTACCTTCGAGACATCACCGAAGCCTGGGGATCCTCGGAGGAAAAAATATTTCGCGGAATCTCCATGAATGCTTCCAAGGAGCTTCCGGGAAGCTATGCTTATGTTTCCCCGGCCTGGTTTCCCCGAAGCCTCCCAATGACTCCACATGGCTCGCAACGCTTTCGAATCTTCCGCGGGACACAGGGGAACCTATTCCCGACGCCTCCCGAGGCTCATCAATTTCCATCGGGAGTACATTCCCTAGGCAAAAAATGTCAATTGGGGCTGAGCCTTGAGCGATATAATTTATATTTACCTTCGCAAAGCCATGTTTTTGAATAACTACTGTGTAATAGTATTTGACTACAGTTGTATTAAAAAAATGACGGTAGTAAGGGGGGGGGAGAGAGAGAGAGAGACTGGCATAAAAAATAAGTGCTTTTTGGACCCCCCCTGCCCCCCCCCCAAAAAAAAGATAAAGTGACTTGTGTACATTATCAATTAGTGAATGCTTTGAATTGTCATCAGTTTTAAACTCAACATTGTAAAAGACAGTTTTGTTTAAATCTGAGGAAAAAAAATCACTTAAACATATTTTGTCAAATATGTTGAAGAGACTACCGGGTATATGCTGTATTAGGTTCGAACCTGGTAATCTTGACGTCTAATTGTCGATCTGGAAGCAGCCTTCACACACAGACTTACCAGATAAAAAAAAAATTAGGCGCACGTTTTAGGGTCGGGCGGTTGCATGGGCCCCTTCTGCGTGTCGATTTTTGGTACTTTTTTTTCTAAATGTTAAATCAGTAACAAAACAAACAATATTCAGTAATAAAAGATGTTGATAAATAAAATGAACTCTTTAATACCCGTTTTATTTCGCACATAAGTTGTATTTTCTGTGCATTAGTATTTCGTATTCATGGACTTATCACTAACATTGCTCAATGACTGATTACCTGGATTTGATTTGAATTAGTGATCATGCGTAATCTACATATACATTGTCCCAAAATATGGATTGTCCCAAAATTTGGCAGATTGAAATTTTAAAATTCTTTCATTTCATATTCATGATTTTTATAGATTTAAAATACACCAGGGTCTCTTTATTAAGAGACCATGAATACACATACATGTAGATTATTATATTCGTAAATATTCAAAAGTGAACATGATGATGTATCGGCCTGCTGTTTGTATTTATTCCTTTCAGGAAAAATATTTAGGAGTTAGTTTCATAAAAATAATACTTAAATAGTTACGTAAAAATAGTAAAGCTGATGACATTTAGAAACACAACCCATTTCTGATTAAGTTTAATTTGCATGGCTAGCGATAGGTATGCATCTAATCTGAGGTTTGCTACAGCAAAAAAAAATCATTAGCTTAACTATTTTTATGCTATTTCTTAAACTGCATTTGCTTAGAATAGTTCATAGTTGTAACTGATACAAACTTTTGGTAATTGCCGATTTTTCCAAATTATTAGATGCCATGTAAATTTCTCTCAATCAGTGAACGTGTCCGCAGTACCCTAAACACATGCTTATCACACAGTCATGGACGACTGCCGATTCGGATTACTTACAAATTAACAGCTGGGGGCCATAAGACAATAGGAGTCTGGCTGGTCAGGTGGTTATGCGGGTGGTTCAGTATGGGGGCCCACGATGGGGATTTCCTCTAGACAACACTACTATGATGTAATCAAGGGATTTTATAGCCTAGAAAAATGTATGACCAGGGCAGCTGGGGGGGCCAAGGCCCCCTCGGCCCCCCCGGTGAATCCGGGCCTGGAAAGATATATTATCATACTGTTTAGAAAGGTTCACATATCTGCACATATATAGATGTGTTAGTTTGTGTTTTGCAATGGGACATTATTATTTTTTTCCGTTTTAGTAACCTTTGTTTGTTAGCCTACTTTTCTTCTCTTCTCATTATTTATTTATATTTTTCAGTTGGAATTTTTTTAATCTCTTCATTCATATCATTACACATCTCATCTCGTAAAATGTATCTTTTTTTCTTCATTTATAACACTAGTACTGTTTTTTTTTGTTTTTTTTTTAAATTTAATCAGATATTTACTTAATTGCTTTGTCTAGTAATTAGTTTTATTTTGCCTATTCTATGTAAGCATATGTAGACATTGAAATTATACAAATACTTTTAAAAAGATGGCCGATACTAATGTTGTTAGAACTTTTGGTCAGACCCTAAAATATGTCCAAATTAAACAAAGTAGAAGGGTAGAGTTCTTTTGTTATTTCGGATAAATCAGATTGCTTAAGTGTTTACTATGGTATCTTGTTTAATAAGGGTTTAATTGCCCGGCTCTGTGAGCGGACTGGTTCACTATGGTTGTGCTTTTCTTTTTATATCGATTTTCAAGCGTCCCCATCAAAAGTCCCTGTAACACGTTACACATGCGTGATATTGTTAAACACATAAAGCTCCGCCTCTCGACAAACCTTGCCGCACATGCACACTGAAGGTGCTTGAAGCTGGTTTAAACTGATCAGCTGATTTAACGGAATAGTTTATGCCGATTAAATGAATTAAATGGAGACAAAAATTTGAAAAATAGAAAGATCTCATTGGACAAAATATAATTTCAAACACTAATTCCATTAAATCGGTCGCGCGGCGCAGTAATGCTTACTAAAAACACTAACCTTTACATAACTCATTTTATACTTTAGCATGGTAGCAATATGACGTAATATATAATTTCATACACTTTAGTTGTCTCGCTAAGTTGATTTCATAATTAGCCGTAAAACATAATAATCTACGTAAGTATGCATGTATAAGAAGATTTAGGATTAATAAATAATGCGGATATTTCGTTAAAGACATAACCTATCTCAAACTAACTTAGTTTTAGCACTGCTCGTGCATACCGGAAGGCAAAAGTACGATAACGAAAACGCGAAAATACGATAACGAAATCGCGCAAACATTATGACGAAAAAGCGAGTTACGATGACGAAAAGACGAAATCATATCACTTTTTCATCATCATGTTTGTGCGCTTTCGCGTTTTCGTCACCGTACTTTTGCTTTTTCAACATCGTGATTTCACGATTTCGTATTTTCGCGTTTCAGATTTTTTTTCCACTCACGTGCGAATATGCAGATGGCCCTAACGGAATTTCGTAATCTTTACCATTTATTTATATACATTGAACTATAATGAAATAACTGTCTCTGTGTTTTTTGTTTGTATATAGAAGTTTTACTTTTTCCTTTTTACGAGAGATTCGTGTTTTAGCTTTTTATTAATTCATAATACATCAAATATTCTGCATTTCCGTATTTAGGGTAATGTTTAAGGATGGCTGTTGTTGTTTTAAACACACACACACACACACACACACACACACACATTTCTTCAAGTATACATTACAGAATAATCAAAATAATAGATGTTACATATATTTACATACAAAGTACATGATTATCTGATATATTTTCTTACATGTGCAATGCTTAGACAGAACAAATCAAGTCAACAGAGTGGGAAAAATTACAGTTCAAACTACATAAGCATTAGCATCCTAGATGAGGTCCATTTTAGTCCCAAATGAGAGTGCAGACTATGGTACTGTTTTCTAGCTATATAAAGGCTCAAAAGCAGCAGGCCCGGATTCAGCGAGGGTGCCTTGCCCCCTCCCCCCTCCTCCCCAGCTGCCCTGGTCATACATTTTTTCTAGGCAATAAAATCCCCTGAAAATCCTAGAGAAAATCCCCATCGTGGGCCCCATACTGAACCACCCGCATAACCACCTAACCAGTCAGACTCCTATTGTCTTATGGCCCCCTGCTGTTAATGTGTAAGTAATCCGAATCGGCAGTCGTCCATGACTGTGTGATAAGCGTGTGTTTAGGGTACTGCGGACACGTTCACTGATTGAGAGAAATTTACATGTCGTCTGCCGAGCGATCTAACAAGTGAAGAAAAATAGACAATTTCCAAAAGTTTGTATCATTTAAACCATAAACTTTTCTAGATAGATGCAGTTTTAAGAAATGGTATAACAAATAGGCATAAAATTTGCCGCTAAAAGCGACAACTAAGTATTCTGCAGAGTAGATGTATACCTATGTATAGCTTAATGCTATCAGCTTTACTATTTTTCATAGCTTTTGAAGTATTATTTTTATGAAAAAATATTCTTAAATAACTCCCCTCAATATTTTTTCTGAAAGGAATAAATGCAAACAGTAAGCCTATACATCAACATTTTCACTTTTTTTATATAAATATTTACGAATATAATATTCTATGTGTATTTTAAATTTATAAAAAAAATGAACAGCCTAAAATGAATGAGAAATGCGAGAATTTGAAAATTCAATCTGCTATATTTTGGGACAATGTACATGTATATGTTGATTATGATCACTAATTCAAATCAAAGCCATGTAATCAGTCATTTAGCAATGTTACTGATAAGTCAATGAATACGAAATACTAATGTACAAAAAACACAATTTATGAGCGAAATACTACGGATATTAAAAAATTAATATTAAATATCAAAATTTAATTACTTAATATTGTTTATTTTAAGAATGATTAAACATTTAGAAAAGAAAACAAATTGTGTTAATTCAAATTAAAAATATACAAAAAATCGACACGCGAATAGGACCCACACCTTCTGCAACCGCCCGATCCTAAAATGTGCGCCTGAAGATTTTTCTAGGAAGTCCCTGTGTTTGAAGACTGCTTCCAGATTGACAATTAATCAGTGAAGATTAAAATGTTCGAACTTGATACCAGCACATATTCCCTTCCAGATTTTTGACAAATTATCTTTAAAGTGGAAATTGATTTTTTTCTCAGACTTAAACAAAACTTTCTTTTACACGGTTGAGTAAAAAACTGATGATATTTCAATGCAATCACTAATTGATAGTGTATACACAGGTCACTTTTTTTTCTTGGGGGGGGGTTCCAGAAAACACTTATTAAATATTTTATGCCAGTTTGTGATTGAAAATTCACAAGAAACCAATATTTCTTACTCTAGTCATCATTACCGAAAGGAATAATGCTCTTTCAATAATATCAGTTTCCCAGTCTGCCCAACCCCCTATCACCGTTATTTATTTTTTATCTGGGCCTGTAAATACAACTGTAGTCAAATACAATTGCACAACAGCGGTTATCTAATATCATGGCATTACACAGGTAAAAGGTAAATTATATAGCTTAAAGCTTAAGGCTTAGGCCCAATAGGCTTCTTCTTTTTTTTTTTTGATTTTTTTTTTTTGCTTCGGGTATGTACTCCCGATGGAAATTGATGAGCCTCGGAAGGCGTCGGGAACAGCTTTCCCCGTTGTCCCGGGGAAGCTTCGGAAACGTCGCAAGTCATGTGGAGTCAACGGGAGAACGGCCAAAAAAAAAAAAAAAAAAAAAAAATGAAATGCATTGCTTGCATTGACATTTTTCCCGTTGCTGTTTATGGTAATCTTAGACTGAGACGGTTAAAAAGGCCGGTGCATTCTTATGAACCCCAAAAAGTCTTCCCTTGATTTTGTCTTTTAATTCCACCATCAAATTCTCTTAATCTCCATAATTTTCCCCGAAGCACCAAGGATGGTTCGCATGTACTCAACGATATATCCCCCTATCTGCCGGGATGCTCCCCCGATGATGTTTGAAATTCGGCGAAGCTCCGATCATCGGAGAAGTCCCGAACATCGGGAGCCATCCCCGATAATTCATGGCATTGTACCATAGCCGAAACAGTAAACGTTCAACGGACCAATCCGATGCCTAATCAGTGCCATTTCTCATGGGACTGCATCTTCTTTTTGATCAAACATCGGGAGCAATCGGGAGAAAACTTGTGTATTTCCACATCGCCGATGGTTTTTCTCCAGTGGGACCTAGGCATTAGGTCCATGGCCTTCAAGTTTCAAAAAAGATTTAAACAAAAATGAAAAAAAAAAAACACACACACAAAAAAAAACTCTTTCACTTTTATCCCCAGATACCCCTCAGAATGCATCTTATCCCTAGATACCCTTCAGAATGCATCTCCATCATATTAAAAAAAAATAAAAAAATTCTGGATCCGGGCCTGAGCAGTGTATATTCTTCGGACAGAAAAGCAAAATGTGTGCTACAGATGCAGTCTGTACATATTCGTTGACGACAAAATTACTGAAATGCATAAATACAAAAGAAACATTTACTTAAGGTCATTCAATTGTTTTCAAAAATAACTAGTTTGTGTATTCCGCAGATTTTCAATTTTCCATAGACATTTCGTTTACACGTCTCCGTGAACGAATCACACGTGCATAAATTGATGACGTAGCTAATAAACAAATTGTGATCCGATGACGGTTTTTCAAATTCAAATTATTCATTTTCCAAATCCCCTTTAGGAATACACGCCAATACAAATTGTACACAATGAGAGTATTTTGACATCCATCTAAAATACTACATTGCGCAATTGATCAACATTTTCAATGCGTTAACAGGACAGATTTGCAGATTTGCAGAATATGTAACATTTGTGTTAGTTTGATTTCCGGGCACTTCCGTATGGAATGATTTGTCTGATTGTATTAAAACGGCAACAAATGTGCAGTCATTTAAAATTTGGTTCATCATTATTTCATGCAATGCCTTTAAAGTTAATTTAAAGAGTTTGACAAACTTTGATAGAAATAATTACCATTCCTGTTTTAGAGGCGTCCATTTGAAATAAATAATGAATGTATATTATGTATATGTACGAGTATATATATATGTGTGTGTGTGTGTGTGTGGTGTGTGTGTGTGTAAACGTTCAAATGAGATATGTACAATTCGTTGCTATTAATGTATCAATTATTACGGTTTTTTTTCTCGATCTTAATCTTGGATTTCTGCTCTGAGATTTGAAATATTTCCAATGATATGTAACCAGAAAAGTCAGCTTCATAATCATTGTATAGAACATTGATATTTTATTTCAGAAGGTCTCCTGTAAAAAAGTTATCTTCTGTAAATAAAGATTTTATTATTATCATTATTATTATTAGTCTACAATATATAAATGTTATTTTTTCTTTTCTTTTTTTATAAAAAAATTAATAATTATAAGATACAATGGGCCTTTACATGATTTGAGCCAGCTTCTTTTTTTTTTCACCCCCCCCACCCCCCATCCCCACTTCACAATAACTTATATATTCGTTTTTTTTTCTTTTCTTCAGGTTGTTGTTAACTTTTAACACATGTTTAGGGTGCCTGATTCGATTCCCGGGGATTCATTATTCTTGCGCGCTTTACCACTAAAAAATGACAAACAAGAGAAAAATCAATCTGAATAATATATCAATACAAAATCATGAAAAACAAGAAATATATTTTTAAACAAGAGGGTCATGATGGCCCCGTCTCGCTCACCTGAGAACAAGGTATTAGTGGGATGAAAAGGAACAGCAAACATCTTATGATATTGTGGAAAATGGGCTCTGCCCTCAGACAGCTATAAATCAAGTGAGTACTTTAGGACAAGAAGAATTTTCAAATTTGTGCTATATACATATAAGGAAAATTGGCTTAGCCTCCTAGCGGCCAAAATGAGTTTTATTGTGGATCGCACATTTGTTAACAGATTTATTGTATATACCATGATTTTTCACCAAGGCCTTCCTTTTTTTAAATTAAGTATCGTACGATACTCTAGTTCGACGCATCACTATTCCGACGCCTTTTTTGTTTTGACCTCGTTTTTTATAAAATAGATTCCGTGTAACATCATTCTTCCAAGTTCTGTTTTTGATAACATCCCTTTTAGTGTTAAAAGGTAAAACTGTGGCGATTTATTGATGCAGGGCTATTATTTGGTGCCTTTTATACAACACACCTGCAAAACCTCCTTTTCAATATATAAGTACTTTTTCTCATCTGGCATATATTCAGTGAAGCAATATAAAAAGAAAAAGCTGTGCAACCAAAATCCCCTCGTATATTTTTTTTTGTCACGAAATTCAATTTTTATTTACATACTACAATGATTAAATGAAAAAAACAATCAAATGCGTCATTTCATTGTACTCTCAAGTCATCCTCACTTACAGACATGCACACTAGTGATTTTTCATTAAAAAAATGATGTCAGCCACATGAAAACAATATAAGACTATGAATAAATGACTTAGTTTTTCCATACAATGGAAAATTATATTTTTGGTTTATGTTTAATTAAAAAAGACCACAATTTTTTCTTAGGTGCATCAGAACTGTGTACTCGAGGATAAGTAAACTCCTCGCCATTTGCAGACGAAACAAAGTCACTTATTTTTTATGGATAAATGGAAAGTAATTTCATTACAAACATAATTAATACTCATAACTATATTGAATATTCTGACCTTTGTCATAAAATGGATGTCATCTGCGAAAATATTGCGAATCAATAACGTTATCACCTATTTTTTACACTGTTGTTTGTCGTTGTTTTCAAAATGGCGGATTGATGCAGCTGCATTATTTTCGGTTTTCAAATTTAAAAGAGGGAAAGTTAAGATCAGTTACGAAACAAAAACTGGCTTTCGAAATAAAGTTTAAAGAGTGGGTTTTCCAAAATAAAATACAAAATATAAGTAAAAATCATTGATCTACGTAGAAATTAGCGTCAACTTTTCGGCACTACTTTTCCTCGTAGGATTGTCCTCCTACAACCTTGCAACAACTTCCGAACTTTCATTCGGGGCGCGGTTAATTCGAACAAAAAACATTCGTAACCTTTTTTTTCGATGTGTAAGTTAAAAAAAAAAGAATTACCTAAGACTTCTGTTAAAACCTCAGTAAAAAGGTCTTAGTAATAGTTAGATCTAGTCGTTTTTGTTTCAGTATAATTTTCAATAATCTTTAAGCTTTCGATTTAATCCTATTTTGTATCACAAAAGCTCACCATGAGCACGTTGTGCTGAAAACTGAAAAAAAGGAACACTGTATAGCTTTAATCACTGAATGCTTGTGAAAGATCAAACATGTATATTTGTATCGCTATTCTACCATATGTATTTCCATGTGCAAGGTCAAGGCTGAAGTATGACTACATTCCTAATCATGAAACCTTCACGTGTATTAAAGCTTTTAGCCTGTGTGTATTTGCATGTGTGTAACCAATTTTGCCTTTTGACAACATGTATAATAACACATAGGACACTTTTGTGGCCTTTCTCCTGTATGAAGTTGCATCTGTGTATTAAATCTGATCTGTCACTAAACATAGATTCACAAAAATACACTTGTATGGCTTTTCTCCTGTGTGTTTTGCATGTGTGTAACCAATTTTGCCTTTTGACAACATGTATAATAACACATAGGACACTTTTGTGGCCTTTCTCCTGTATGAAGTTGCATCTGTGTATTAAATCTGATCTGTCACTAAACATAGATTCACAAAAAATACACTTGTATGGCTTTTCTCCTGTGTGTATTCACATGTGTTTAACCAAATATACCTTCTGGCTACAAGTATAATAACACACAGGACACTTGTGTGGCTTTTGTCTTGTATGAATTCTAACATGTTTTACTAAATTTGATCTGTCACTAAATGCAGATTCACAAAAAGTACACTTGTATGGCTTTTCTCCTGTGTGTATTCACATGTGTTTAACCAACTATACCTTCTGGCTACAAGTATAATAACACACAGGACACTTGTGTGGCTTTTGTCTTGTATGAAATCACATATGTTTTGCTAAATCTGATCTGTCACAAATACAGATTCACATAGTACACTTGTATGGCTTTTCTCCTGTGTGTATTCATACGTGTTTCACCAAATATACCTTTTGGCTACATGTAAATCAACATTCAGGACACTTGTATGAGCTTCATGTAAAGCAACATTCAGGACACTTGTATGGCTTTTCTCCCGTATGAATTCACATTTGTTTTACTAAATCTGATCTGTCACTAAAAGCAGATTCACAAAAAGTACACTTGTATGGCTTTTCTCCTGTGTGAATTCATACGTGCTTCACCAAATATACCTTCTGGCTACATGTATAATAAAACTTAGGACACTTGTGTGGCTTTTCTCTTGTATGAATTCAAACATGTTTTACTAAATTTGATCTGTCACTAAACATAGATTCACAAAAAGTACACTTGTATGGCTTTTCTCCTGTGTGTATTCACAGGTGTTTAACCAAATATACCTTCTGGCTATATGTATAATAAAACGTAGGACACTTGTGTGGCTTTTCTCTTGTATGAATTCAAACATGTTTTACTAAATTTGATCTGTCACTAAATGCAGATTCATAAAAAGTACACTTGTATGGCTTTTCTCCTTTGTGTATTCACATGTTTTTAACCAAATATACCTTCTGGCTACATGTATAATAACACACAGGACACTTGTGTGGCTTTTGTCTTGTATGAAATCACATATGTTTTGCTAAATCTGATCTGTCACAAATACAGATTCACATAGTACACTTGTATGGCTTTTCTCCTGTGTGTATTCACACGTGTTTCACCAAATATACCTTTTGGCTACATGTAAATCAACATTCAGGACACTTGTATGAGCTTCATGTAAAACAACATACAGGACACTTGTATGGCTTTTCTCCTGTAGGAATTCACATGTGTTTTACTAAATTTGATCTGTCACTAAATGCAGATTCACAAAAAGTACACTTGTATGGCTTTCTCCTGTGTGTATTCACATGTGTTTAACCAAATATACCTTCTGGCTACATATATAATAACACACAGGACACTTGTGTGGCTTTTGTCTTGTATGAAATCACATATGTTTTCCTAAATCTGATCTGTCACTAAATGCAGATTCACAAAAAGTACACTTGTATGGCTTTTCTCCTGTGTGTATTCACATATGTTTCACCAAATATACCTTTTGATTACATGTATAATAACACACTGGACACTTGTGTGGCTTTTGTATGGTGGCATAAAGGTGACATGGAAGATATTTTTTATATTACGTGCGCACGTAATAGCTTTTACATGTGCACATAGTAGCTATTATGTGCGAATGTATTAACTACTATGTGCGCATGTTATAGCTACTACATGCGCACATAATAGTCAGCCAATCAGAATAGAAGGAATGGAAGCCATATTTTCATGATGGAAATTGAAAATAGAGAGCTATTAATATGTAAATTGCTTGACACAGGTCTGAAATATTGGGAAATTCAATTTGTTTTAAATAAAGACTACGGTCTCGTTATAAGCCTTAGACATTTAAAAAGGTTATTGAGATCGATGGGGCTACATAGACGTCATTTTTCTGACATCGATACTGTAATTAGATTTATACAAAATGAACTCCAAGAATCTTGACAATTGCCCGGGTATCGTTTGATGACATGTCGGTGTAAGGAAAGTGGTTTAAGTGTTCGTACCACAGATATTCATATTATTTTGCATCATTTTGATCCACGAGGTGTTTTGAATAGAACAAGACGTTTGCACAGGCGTTCATATTATACAGCTGGTCCAAACTTCATCTGGCATGTAGATGGCTATGATAAACTTAAGCCTTTTGGGATTTGTATAAGTGGTGGTATTTGTGGGTTTTCCAGGAAAATGATTTGGCTTAATACATATAAGACCAATAACAACCCCAAAGTAATTGGTGGGTATTTCCTCGAAGGAATACAGCAATGTGGTGGATGTCCTTGCTTTGTACGAGGAGATTATGGTACTGAGAATGGACACATCTGGAACTTTCAAACGTTTTTTATGAGGCGTTTTCAAGACGGTGAAAGGTCCTATATAGAAGGAGCCAGCACTGCGAATCAGAGAATTGAGAGTTGGTGGGGTTATTTAAGGAAGCATCATATGCATTATTGGATAGAGACATTTAAAAACCTCCAATATGATGGGAATTTCAGTGAAAACTTCCTGGATAGAAACTTGGTGCTGTTTTGCTTCTTAGCACTGATTCAGGTATGTACATTTTATACTAATATTATATAGAAACATATTGCACTTTGTGATAATAACATTGGAAGTATGTTTAGATCTACTACATTTTTATAAGGTAAAATCCTTTTCTGTGCCCTCTTTAAATACGTCTGCTTTTGGGTGCTGGTTTGGCGAGTTTTTAACCTCGTATCTAATCTCAACACACTTTATTTGCAAAGAAGATAAACAAACGACTTTAAATTGTTATGAATAACAGAAGAAATACACTGCAAGAAAAAGTGTGGACACATAAATGATAGTTTAATTCTCCCATGTACTCTTATTGCAGAACAAACTCGACACTGCAGTGAAAATGTGGAATAGTCATTCTATCAGACAATCAACTAATGCTGCTCCATTTGGTCGACCTGACGTGATGTACCGCTTCCCGTCTTTGTGGAACACAGAAAATCAGATTGTGGAGATACCATGGACAGACGTGGCAGCATGTGCTGAGGAAGCTGAATTCCAATCTGTTATCCCGTGTAATCCAAATGTGTACGAAGTCTGTGTGGTTATCATGCAACGCCATAATCTTTTACCCACAAAATCATGTCGAAAAGCCATTGATCTGTACATTTTTCTCAAAACAGAAATTACACAGCAATTATGAAGGACTACCGGTAAACATTTAAATTTTCAAGAGACCTGTCAATTTGTTGGATTTGTCAAGCCACGGCACATATGATAATGCGCGGTTTATGTTGTTTTTTCCCTGTTATTTTTTTTTATTTTGTTTAAAGAGCAATTGAAACCTGTTCCTTACAACTATCTGAACAGGTGCAGTTTTTATTTACTTTTAAAACATGAAGTTCATATGTGCTATGATGATATTATATTTTTAATCATTATTTAAACCTATTTCATTTAAGTCAAGTTTTTATAATGAAGTTATAACATGCCGCAGTTCAGTATTCAATCAAAGCAAATACTAACTGCATTGTTTGTATAGAACGAACTGTAGCACATTTTTGTACAGTTTTGAGGTGCTGTCAATTTTTTTAACCTTAAGTATTTTTGTTGATATTAAATTTCTTGGAATCTGCATGTGATTAAATAAATTTCATTGGTACATGTATTCATGGAAACATGTTCTAGAAAACATAAGGTCTATGAAGTATTAAGTTTTCGTTGGGATAAATATTTGTGATAAGTCATTCACAAAATCAACCAACAGTAAGTTTTCATGAATTAAGTTTTCTAGTACATTTGGAAAAGTCTTGATCTTTGGAAACATTCTTTGGTAAAGATATTTCTAAAGAAATGTTCATAATAAATATGAATCAGATTTGAAGATAAATTATCTCTATTTGATTATATTTCAAGTAAAATTCACAAGGCCAATCAACAAATTTGTAAGTGAATGTGGAGACTATTTTAAGGTACTGTAAAACTGGTTTAAAGGGATAAATAAATTTAAGCTTTCTTTGACTGCCAATAAGAGAATTGTCACCCCATAGAGTGAAACAAAAAAAATCTTAACCTTTAACAAGATCTGTCTCAATATCACGCAAATCTTATATCTTAAATAAGTTGAAAAACATTCTGCCATTTTTATTTATGAAGTGTTTATTGAAATAAATATGTTGTCAAAATGTTACATTACTGACCAAAAATATTTGGTATGAAATAAAATAATGTATTTGGGCGTTTCCATTTTGAAAACAGGAATAATGAAAGACGTCCCTAACTTTAGTATTACATAGTGCTAAGTATAGTTGAAAGAATTCGAGCACAAGGATTGTGTTCCTCATGTAATTGAGAGGCTGGCAGGATTAAATTCAGTTAGTAACAGTCAGTGAAGAAACCTGGTAGTAACTGAGAAGTTCACAGTTTGTATTCCTGTTTTAAAAGTTTTTAAAATGCTCAGAGTTGCATGTCAGTGAAGATACATGTATCTGGTTAGAGTGATAAGTACTAACCATGGATATATTTGTGTATTAATATGCTCAGTAAATTTTAGATAATTATAGAATTTCATGGTATAAATGAAATTTCATGGTATAAATGAATATATAAAGATCATAAAAGGTTTATTTGACCCTATTTATCACTATTAATCTTATTTTTAAGCCAATGGATCAAATGATCATATTTCTCTAATAGCGGACCAGGCCATGGACTAGGCGATATATATTCTTTGTAACCTCTTCATTTTGTTTTAAGAAAATCTCCAAAAAAGAATAGTTTTCAACCTTAAGGGAAAACTCTTGTATATAAATATGTGCATGTACTCATAATTTGACTGTATGTTCATTTATAATAATTTCCTGATACCAATCCAAGTTTGACTAGTTATGGTGGTGGCATATGTTTTTTTTTTGTTTTGTTTTTTGTCATCCGATTCTCTGGTGTTCAACTAACTTTTTTTCTCTCAAACAGCTGTTCAGTTTTTTTTTTAAAAACTTGTCATTTTTTTTTCTTTGCACATAATGCAAAATTATAAGAAATTAAATAGTTTACCACATGTATATTTATCTATTACAATTTACAGATTATTGTAAGATGTATCACTGAATGATCCTCTTCATCCCTGTTTCCATCTAACAACTGAACAGTGTGGGAATATTTTCTTCTTTAAAGCAGTGCATTTTATATGAAATTTGAATTGCAGTGTTAAATTGTTGGCATCTGATAAATAATTGAAAAATGCTGTTAACGAATATTCTGAATACAAGGAATTCTTTATTCCACATTGTTTTTTTTTATTAGATATGTTTCATGATCAAGGGCAGCACTGATGCCCTGATGTTCATACAGTCAGATTAGTTTAAACCATCAGGTCATTAAATGTTGAGCCATGTTGACAAGAAATTAGAAATCAAAATGAAAGTGAATGATTTTTTTATTAAAAAGATTTATCAAACTAACCTACAATTGTTGGAGTTAACATCCTACTGAAAGTATTTCAGTCTTTTGGAAACTATATCTACATGAGACAGATATAGTGCTGTCACACTGCAGTATCTCAATGTATACGTGTGGAAAGAGGCAACATCCAGTCATATTATACTAACATCGGTCCAGTCCTGGAATTACTACATATACATGTATATATATAGTACCAAGCACTATGGCATATGTCACTAGGGATGTTAAAGGTTGTAGAATTAGTTAAAAAATACTAACATCTGATGAAGTAAATGTAGGTAAAATGCAACTTTTATTAAAGTTTACAAAAGGAAATGACTTGCATATTGTTGTAATCAGAACAATAAAATAATATAAGGATTTTCATAAAACAGACATTACACAATGTTTAAAGTCTTAGTTTACTTACTGATACCACTTCAGCAAAAAGCTGTATAAAAAATTATCCATCTAGACACTTTAAAGACTTTTCACAAATGTTCTAAGAAGTAAATAGTAAATAGCAGCTTTTGTAAACTAGATATTACACAACCTACAATCAACTTACAAAAATACCGAAGTATAAATTGGGACTGGTAAAGTAGTAAAAATGTCTTATTTTTTATTGTATATCATATATTTTCCTGGTATGCCTTGCACCATTAAAGAAAGACAAAATTTGGGCATCAAGGAGACCTGGAAAATCATTTTTAGCATAATAACCACTGTTATTGCATGCAATGGCTATCACATCTTCATACAATAGCTACAATGTTCACATGCAGTAGTTACTGTGTCTGCACCTTGTAAATGAGGCTATTGCATGCTTATCCATAGTTATCAGTTGTGCCAGTGATAGCTTCTGTGCCAGTGATTTCTGTGCCAGTGATAGCTTCTGTGCCAGTGATAGCTACTGCATGGTTATCACGTGTGCATCCATTGGCTATCAAGTTTGTACACAATGGTTATTATGCATGCTCAATATAATTAAAATAATCTCCTATGTTTATTTTATAAAGATTGCGTATTAGTTAAAGCGTCTTTTTGAATAAAAGTAATCCATTCCTTGTCATTGGTTCTTAGATTTGACCAGGTCTTGAGCCTTGTTAGGCTATGACAGATTCTTGCCGCAAATGCTTTTTGAACCTACAAAATTCAGTTCCATTGTCTACCACTTGACCTCACTGCCAGTATGCATGATAAATGAAATTGATAGAGTCTGAAACTGTAGAATTGGCTTTTTTGATAAATAAAAGGCCACTACTTGAATTTGGCTAAGGCCTTGTAGCCATAAACATTGCCTCTAGCTTAAGTAAGTTAAAGTGATGTGAATGACAGAAGAGAGAATATATATTGAAAGTTTTGTTTTAATAACTCAAAGGCAGAAATTCTAAGACTAACAGTTCAAATATACCCATATTCATTATTTCAGCCATAAACACTGATTTCAAATACTTTATCTCGTGGACATTGATATTGCCTTTAAGTTCAATCTAATTTTGTTAAAGAAATAAAGATGTTAGAGAGTAAACAAGAGGGCCAAGATGGCCCTTGATCCCTCACCTGAGTAAGATGATTGCTTAAGAAATAAAGATGCTAGAGTTTAAAAGTGAAATCTGGCTTTTTTTTTATGGTAAAAAGGGCATAACTCCTAAATTTAAACTAGTCAATATCAGTTATAATTGAACCCGATTGCGAGATTATGGGCATAAACATTGTCTTAAAGTTTTAAAAAGATTGCTAAAAAAATGAAGATGCTAGAGTGTAATCAAAGTCAAATCTGGCAATTTTTTTATATTTAAAGGGGCATAACTCCTGACCTAATCAACAGATCTCAGCTTTAATCAAACTCAATCGAGACATTATGGTCATAAGCATTGCCATTAAGTTTGAAGATGATTGCTCAAAAGATGAAGATGCTAGAGTGTAAACAAAGTGAAATCTGGCATTTTTTGAATATTGAAAGGGGCTTAACTCCTGACCTTATTGACCAATCTAAGCCATAATCAAACTCAACTGAGACATTATGGTCATAAACATTGCCATAAAGTTTGAAGAAGATTGCTCAAAAGATGCAGATGCTAGAGTGTAAACAACGTGAAATCTGGCATTTTTTTATATTAAAAGTGGCTTAACTACTGACCTAATTGACCGATTTCAGCCATAATCAAACTCAATTGAGACATTATGGTCATAAACATTGTCATAAAGTTTGAAGATGATTGCTCAAAAGATAAAGATGCTAGAGTGTAAACAAAGTGAAATCTGGCATTTTTTTATATTAAAAGGGGCATAACTCCTGACCTAATTGATGGATCTCAGCCATAATCAAACTCAATCGAGACATTATGGTCATAAACATTGTCACTAAGTTTGAAGATAATTGCTCAAAAGATGAAGATGCTAGAGTGTAAACAAAGTGAAATCTTGCATTTTTTATATTAAAAGGGGCTTAACTTCTGACCTTATTGACCGATCTCAGCCATAATCGAACTCAATCGAGACCTTATGGTCATTAACATTGCCATTAAGTTTGAAGATGATTGCTCAAAAGATGCAGATGCTAGAGTGTAAACGTGAAATATGTCATTTTTTGATTATTAAGAGGGGCATAACTCCTGTCCTAATTGACAGATCTCAGCCATAATCGAACTCAATCAAGACCTTATGGTCATAAACATTGTCTTAAAGTTTGAAGATGATTGCTTAAGAAATAAAGGTGATAGAGTGTAAACACTAAAAATTGTTGACGACGGACGACGGACACTCACGGGATCACAATAGCTCACCCTGAGCTTTGCTCAGGTGAGCTAAAAATAAAATCTTGACAATGGTTTGAGTGCTTCATTCTAAGGTGATGTTTCTCTAAGATATCCAGACATTTGTTTCAGAAGTATTATGTTAAGGTCGTATTTCACAATAGCAGTATTTATTTTTTTTCACAACTATAGTACCTACATCTTGAGCATCTCCTTCATTTAATTGAAAAAAATAACCTCTCAATTTTTTTTATGTATGATCGAATGATTGAACAAATTTCTACAACACAGGCTTGCTGAGATTCAACTCAAGTGTTGAAAACTCAATTTTGAGTAAAACAAGAGCTGTAAGAGGACAGCACGCTCGACTATTCAAAATGCTTGTTGGTAAATCAAATGAAATCTATTTAAATTCTTGCCCTTCACATACCCTGTACATAATAATAGTCAAAAATGGTATACCTTGATAGTCTGATACCCCTTAATATTTTTATGACATCTAAAATCAATCCCATGCCTAGTTAGTGACACAAAAGCACAATAACACTGTGCATGCAAAACTGTAACCAAAAATCCAAGTTATAAAAGGGCCATAGTTTGCATCAGTCCAAAAGTTATCCTCCTTAGTTTTCTGATGACCTTGAAGACACTCCTCAACTTTCTAGTCAATTCCACAAGCAATTTCTGAGATATAAGCTGGATAGTAGCTTGAATGCAAAAATTCAACCAAAATTCTAAGTTAAAAGGGGGTCATAATTTTTAATATATTCCATCAAGTGTTATCTTCCTTTATAGTATGATACCCCTAAACATATTTAAGATGTTTCAAAACAATCCCATGCCTGGACTCTGAGATATTAGCATGAAAGTACCTTGCATGCAAAACTTAAACCAAAATTTCTAAGTTAAAAAGGGCAATAATCTGTAACATATTCCATCAAGAGTTATCTACCATGAAAGTATGATACCCCTAAACATATTTAAGATGTTTCAAATCAATCCAATGCCTGGATACTGAGATATTAGCATGAAAGTACCTTGCATGCAAAACTTTAACCAAAATTTCTAAGTTAAAAAGGGGCCATAATTTGTAATATATTCCATCAAGACTTATATACCTTGGTTTTATAATGCCCCTAAACATATTCATAAACTTTCAAGTCAATACCATGAATGGTTATTGAGATACAAACTAGATAGTAGCTTGCACGCAAAACTTTAACCAAATTTTCTTTTGTATGCAAAAC
Source organism: Solen grandis (assembly GCA_021229015.1). Lineage (NCBI taxonomy): Eukaryota > Metazoa > Mollusca > Bivalvia > Adapedonta > Solenidae > Solen > Solen grandis. Next base: position 7,282 of record JAIFHC010000773.1, on the reverse strand, counting down.
TTTAACCAAAATTTCTAAGTTAAAAAGGGGCCATAATTCATACTAAATTCAGTCAAATTTCTAAGTTAAAAAGGGGCCATAATTTGTAATATATTCCATCAAGACTTATATACCTTGGTTTTATAATGCCCCTAAACATATTCATAAACTTTCAAGTCAATACCATGAATGGTTATTGAGATACAAACTAGATAGTAGCTTTCACGCAAAACTTTAACCAAATTTTCTATTGCATGCAAAACTTTAACCAAAATTTCTAAGTTAAAAAGGGGCCATAATTCATATTAAATTCAGTCAAATTTCTAAGTTAAAAAGGGGCCATAATTTGTAATATATTCCATCAAGAGTTATATACCTTGGTTGTCTGATGCCCCTGAACATATTTATAAACTTTCAAGTCAATACCATAAATGGTTATTGAGATATAAGGTTGATAGTAACTTGCACGCAAAACTTTAACCAAAAGCTGCAACGCCAACGCCGACGCAAGGGCGACTACAATAGCTCTCATATTCTTCGAATAGTCGAGCTAAAAATATGCAAGGGACACAATAATTGTGTGTGGCATAAAAGCAGATAACTAATTTCTCTATGAAGATGCATAACTCACTTTACCTTGCAGAGGAATATAATTTCTTTTGATGCAAAGGTGGCTCATGGGTGAATTTGGGTTGTGGATGTGCAGTTTTCAGTCATTTAGTGGTGTTACAATGATCCATATGGCTTAAACTCTGATACAAATCCGTGTAATAATCACATAAGGCTAACAACCTCAGATACCTCCAGGGGTTATTTTATGCACTATACAATGGCCGATTCCTGTAATTCTGCTTTCTGAAGTTGCTTAGGAGCAAGTCACTGATATTTGCATTTATAAATAGAGATTGTGCCGTCGCTCAGTTATATTATGATACTGAGAGTTCAAATCAAAGTACTGATAGCACTACAAGATCAGTATCAAAGAAAGTTTAATAAAAGGGTTTCAAATTTTCAAAAAATTGAGAAAAAAAAAATGCTTTAACTTTGTGTTACAAAGTCATTACAAGAACAAATTCATTTCAAGAAATTAAAGATGACAGCACCACTTGTTTCAATGGAACTGTTAACAATTAGCACATCATCATTGTTACTTTCCCGATTTCTAAAGCCTACAGTTTATAGGATTTATATCAAATATGCATATCTAAATCAAAAGGAGATAAATCTAAAACAACAATTGTTCATATTTTTAACATATAAAGTTTGGTATCTGGCAAAAGCTAAGTTACCCTGCATATCTTCAGTTCGTCAAACCTCTTACACTTGAGACACACACAACTACATAACTTCAGTGCCTTCAGCGCTTTGATTTACTATATAGACAAAGAAGGAAAATGAAAACCAGCCAACAGACTTTTTTTAATCTCATCATGATTATAGCGAATCACACTATAAACAAATTTATGGGATAAAATGGGGGTCTCCTTGCTACTTTTTGAATTATCTGACTCTGAAAGTGAGTTTTTGGCTCTTTTCTGTCATTTTCAAGAGCAGATAACTCATTATGTGAGAGCAACACCTTATTGAAATTGAACTCAATGTTTGGTACTGTATCTCCTGTCACTGTGTAAAAGTTGTAGAAATTCTATGCAACAGATTTGATACTTAAGTCACAAATGTGAATAAATAGAATTATACTCATTTTTTTTTAAAGAAAAATGCAGTGTGTATATTTGCTGAAACATTGTGAGAAATCAGTTGAATGGAATTGCTATAAACTTTGTATAATGACTAAGAGTGAAACAATAAACAATAATGTGAAATAAAACAAGAGCTGTCAGAGGACAGTACGCTCAACAATTCAAAATGCTTGTTGGTAAATCAAATGAAATCTATTTCAATTCTTGTCCCTCACATACCCTGTATATACCTTGATTGTCCGATACCCCTAAATATGTTTTTGAAGTCTAAAATCAATCCCATGCCTAGTTACTGAGACACAACTATGATAACACAGTGCATGCAAAACTTTAACCAAATATCCATGTTAGAAAAGGGCCATAATTTGTATTAAATTCAGTCCATCCTCCTTGGTTTTCTTATGCCCCTGAACACACTCCTTAACTATCAAGTCAATACTGTAAACAATTCTAAAATTTTAGCTGGATATTAGCTTGCATGCAAAACTTTAACCAAAAAGTCTAAGTCAAAAAGTGGCCCTAATCTCCATTATATTCAGTCAAAAACTATCTGCCACTAAAGTATCATACCATTGGACATATTAAAGAAGTTCCAAATCAAACCAATGCCTGGTTGCTGAAATATAAGCATGAAATTCCTTGCATGCAAAACTTGAACCAAATTATTAAGGTAAAATGGGGCCATAAATAGTAATATATTCCATCAAGAGTTCTACCTTAATAGTATGATACCCGAAACCTATTAATGATGTTTCAAATCAATCACATGGCTGAGTACTAAGATATATATATGCATGAAAGTACCTTGTATGCAAAACTTTAACAAAAATTTGTAAGCTAAAAAAGGGGCCATAATTTGTATTACATTCCATTGAGAGTTATATACCTTGGTTGTCTGATGACTCTAAACATTCATAAACTTTCAAGTCAATACAATGAATGTTTATTGAGATACAAGCTGGATAGTAGCTTGCATGCAACACTTAACAACAAAACAACAACAAAAGCTGCAACGCTGATGTTGACGCAACAGCAACTACAATAACTCTCATATTCTTTGAATAGTCAAGCTAATAAGGTATCAATAGGCTTAAATTTGAGTTATGTGCCCTTGGAAATGACAAAAAATATAAAAAACATATTCAGGGGCAGATATTTCAAAGTAGCATGGAGACCCCAATTTTTATCCCCTAAATTTGTTTCTCGTGTGATTCTCTATAATCATGCAAAGTTTTAAAACTAGAAATGTGTTCATAGGACACAGATGCCCCTACAACTGCTTTTTTATACGCCACCGGAGGCAGTCGTATATTGGCGTCATCTTCTCCGTCTGTCCGTCCGTACGTCCATATCTTGTGAACGCAACTCCTCCTACATTTCTGAATGAATCTTTTCAAAACTTGGTCAATGTCATTACTATAATGGGTAGATGTGCATGAAGTGGCAATTTTCCGGTTCATTGATTTTACAAATTTTGTCCTGAACTTAGTCTCTGTAGCTGATTGATATTCAGCTTTGTGAAGCATCCTCTACGTTTCTGAATGATCTTTTCAATGTCATGTCTTACATAAGGGTGATTGCTGAAGTGGCATTTGCATTAATTTTCAGATTGTCCTTAGCTTGTTTAGTGATGCACTTTGTAATGCATTCTTGTATGTTTCTGACCTAATCTTTTCAAAACTTGGGCAATGTCATTACTATACTGGGTAGATATGCACAAAGCAAGGATTTTGATGTTTATCAATATTTGCAATAGTTATGCCTTTCTAAACATGGTCTCTTGAAAACACAACTCAAGTTTCTAAACAGGTAAAAGTGCATAAAGCAGGGATTTTCTGGTACAGTGATTTTTGCAATAGTTATGTGGAGAAAGAAAAAAGGATTCATATTGATACTGCTATTTGACCTACTGTCATATTGGAAGCATTTTTAGGGTTCTATCTCTGTTCAGCTAAATTAATTGGTCTTACAGACTTCATTATGAGGTTATGCTTACAGAAATGTTAAAAGCAATAATTAAAAGACCCCTCTTGGTCGGCGTATATTGTGGCATCACTGGCATTCTTGTTGTTGAATGATAGCATGTCAAGAACCTTCATCCAATCTGACAAGGATTTCATACAAAAAAAAATTCAGTGACCATGACCTCCTGACCTCAAAATCTTTAAGGTTCATCTACTGATCCTGGCCAATGTCCCTATCATGTTTTACAAACCCAGGTCCTGGGATCCTCAAGTTAATGATCAGATGAGTTTTTCATACTAATGTACACAGTGACCTTTGACCTAGTGACCTAAAAACCAATAGGGTTCATCTACTGGTCATGGCCAATGTCCCTATCAAGTTTCACAAACCAAGGCCCTGCGGTTCTTCAGTAAAAAAGCGGTAAAGTTTTGGTCGAAAGGATTTACATAGAAACGTACGGACAGCAGCAATGCTCTACGCCACCCACTTTTCAAATGGAAGGTTGGGGTATAAAAATATTGTTTGCAGTTTTGATTTTCCTTCTTTATATATATAGTAATATACTGCTTTTGTGAAATAAACCTTTAAATGACTTATCATCTTGATAGAATGATCATGCTAAACAAAATCCTGGCGAATTTGAAATCCCAAACACCATGTGTGATTTGAATTGTTCATAATCTTTGAAAACTGGCAATTGCAAAACCATGCCACAGGTATTTGCTTTTGGGTATATTTCCCCATGTAAGAATGTGATAGACGATAGAGGATTAAAACCAAGTGGAGGGACAGCATCTGTCCCAGTTGCAAATATTAGAAGTTCCCTCAAGGAAAGCATGCCATCTTCCATTTCATCTGAAAGTATATGTATGAATTATTAATTTAATGTTATTAAAGGCTGTGCATTACAGGTTTGCTGAATCTAAGCAAAAGCTTGAACAAAATAATTTCATACACTTGTTATTATATAATAAGGGAAAAGTAATGTGTAAAACTGTAATACCTGCCCTGCGTTCAGTTAAGCAATATGCTCACAACTATTAGGGATTTTGTTCTCTGCTTGCACTCAATACATTACGATACAACAAGGATACAAAAGCTGACTTAAAACTAACTCAGAGAGCAGGGCAGCTGTATGCTGTTTTATTGTTTTTTGGTATAGTTGCCCAAATGACATATTTTGGTCTATGCTATAAGTTTATAACATTGTAAGATAAAATCTTTTTTGATGGATAACAATGGATAACACTTTATTACGGTGGCATAAAGGGGACATGATGAAAGATATTTTTTATATTGCAGTAATAATTGCACAATAATTAATAACTATGTGTGCACACAATGGAATGGCTCATTGTGTTGCATGCAGTTACTAACAGGACATAGCAGACATTTTTATAGGCAATAGTTACTGTGTGTGAACGTGGTGGTTACTGCGTAGCACATGATATTTACTGTGCTCATAAGCAGTAGCTAAAACATTCACACACATCGTGAAAATATCTTGTCCCTTTCATGCCATTGTAACTTATTCATAAAAAAAAGCAAAATTTTCAGAAAAGGTTAAATAAGGATAATAAAGAAAAATTTTATTTAGTGTAGAAGAGCATTTCCACTCATCATCCTTACATAACTCCAATATAGATCACAAGAGTGTTCTTTCAAACACATGTGTCACCTTCTGAATAATGACAGGAAAAGTGAGATGGACAGACAGATAACAGAAAAGTGATCCCTATATTTTCACCTCTGCTTTCAGCAGGTGACACAAAAAACTTTTTTTTTATGTGAGGAAGACTAGGTTGGGGATTCAACTTAATTGCCTATGTGCACTCGGGGTCATTCTCCACCATTTATTAGCTAAAGTCATTGTGTCGCAGCTACGGTAAACTCCAACAGAACAGCAAAACCCTTATGCAACCAGGCATAACCCTTATCTAAAATGATCTTATACTATACCAATGTTTTTTAATATATATTAAAGGAAGTCTCTCCAGAAACCAATCACTTTCTGCTCAACTTCTCTCTTGTTGCTGCCCTTTTCAGAAAACTATGTCTAAGAAGAGAGCTTCAATGCCCTCAACTGTGATACAGCCCCCTTGATAAAGGAACATCTCTTTCCTTGTATTTGGTTGTTTCTTCATCCAATGTAAGACACCCAGTGTCTCCAGTCCAGAAGAGAACCTGTGAATGAAACTGGCTTATGATGTCAAGAAAATATGGTCACAGAAAAATGGATATGACATTTACATCTAATTTCTGTTAAATGAGGAGTTTATTTATGGCAATGACATGGTATGTACTTTGAAAATTGGGCAATAAGTGAGACTAACAAAATTACTCCAGTAATGCTGATAAATGCATAATTTGTAGTCAAAATTATTTTTTTTATCAAAATCTTGGAAGGGGTTTTGGAAATAAACTCCAACAAATCATAGCTGATAGACAGACTAAGATCAAAATCAATATCTCACTCATGTGGATAGGGTTATATCATGAATACAGATCAGGTGGTTGAGAGTTGCACCTAAGACAAAAAAGACTTGACTATTTGAGTTTACTGTCACTTTGACAGTATTTCAGTCATACAGCGATGTCCAGCTAATTACAGGTGGAGGAAGACTCCGAATGCATGGGGGCATCTGGGTAGAACCACCGACCTACTGCAAGCCAGCTGGAAGACAACTAGAAATGTGTCCAGAGGACACATGCCCCCACCCGTTTTCCAAAACAAAGGCCAACACCTAGGAGCTTAAGTCGTTTCCTGAGTAATGTATCCATGAAGTTTAAAGTCTGTAGCACAAATACCTTCAGAGTTAACTGTGTCACGGTTTGAGGATGGATGGAAAATGGCTAATCTATATGCCTCACATTTTTTTTGGAGAGGGGGAGGCTAAATCAAATGAAATCTATTTCAATTCTTGCCATTCATATACCTTGTGGCGCCTCCGTGGCCGAGAGGGTAAAGTCGCTGACTTTAACACTCAGCCCCTCACCACGTGGGTTCAAATCCCGGCAGGGTCATTCAATTTTTCATGTGAGGAAGCCTTCTTGCTGGCTTGTGGTAGGTCGGTAGTTCTATCCATATGCCTCTGTTCATTCAGGGTCTTCTTCCACCTGTAATTAGCTGGATGTCGCTATATGACTGAAATACTGTCAAATTGATGGTAAACTAAAATAGTCAAGTCTAAGTCATATACACTGTATATAACAAGAAAGTCAGTAGAACTGACAGATGCTCCCCGAAGAACATCAATGTTACAAATAAGGCCTTGGTCAATGGGTGGGAGGATATGTTGAAATCCCCAATTCTAAATCATATCTATTCTCCTCATCAGATGAGATGTTTTACCAACTCTAATTTGGAGACTTAGTAACAGTTTACTATTTAATATGATAATACGTGTTACTCATCAGATCTTTCATTGATTTTTTTAAAGTTTTTATACTACTAAAAATTAAGTCATACATTTCAATGTGTGCTCATATCAAGGAGGTTAACCAACACTCTTGACATATGACTGGATATTTGAAATAGTGTATAATGGCCTAAACAACAATTAGCTGACATGATTATGATTGACATTACTAGCATATTGAATTTTGTGGGGTTTTGTTTAAATGATATCTCCTGTTAA